>OMNN01010007.1:8627-21044 GCA_900302755.1 Chromis chromis
CATTTGCCAGACGCTTTTCTCCAAAGCGACGTACATAGGTAGGTAGGCGGGGCAGCATTAAGGACCTTGTCTATCCTCACTGGATACCTGCACCCTGACCGGGATTTGAACCACCGATCTCCCATGCCAAGGCCTGGGGTGTTAGTCACTGAGCTATCCAGCTTTAACAGAAATATATAAAAACACACCTATTGGGTCTTCCATTAGCATTAAATCTCAACAAATGTTTATCTAGAATGCAATACAGCAACAAAAGGTCATTTTAACTAATGAGTAATTGTCTTCCCAAAAGCTTTCCCTCCTCTGGGACAAGAATGAAGTAACTCTAATGGCAGCAGGGGTGTAATTTTCAATGGTAACAACAAGCAATCAGTAAATCAGTCAATCTATTGAACTGGGTGGAAGGTAAGTGCAGAACAAAATGATGTACAAACACTCCTGAACACACACTAATGTAATGTTCATGGGAACTGTGGGATTTATCTGAGTAAAGCCAGCAGGCAAATAAAAATTAGCGTTACACTCAATGGTGGAAACTAAAATGACATCTCAATTAAAACGTGTCTTTACTGTAAAGCAGTTGGTTAAATTATAGCAACAACAGCAAATTTTGACTTACTGTAACACTGCAGCAATAACATAAATTGGAAACAAGTGGCACATTGTGAGTGATGTGACTTTGGGTTGAATCAGGACAAAACAGTCAGCTTTATGCAATTTCATTCAAAAAAAAAACTCAGGTTTAACCTTCTGCATGAAGGTACAGTATAACCCATTCATTTGCTAGCCAGTGCTTTTAGAACGCATAGGGCACCCCTAATGAGCAACATGACACCAGCCGCACAGATGAGTCAGCATGTGTTTATACACTAATGGCTCCATATTGTTTTTCTGTCCCTCGCTGTGTTACAAAGCACCAAAAATGGTGTTTTAACAGCAGCTGCAATCTTAAAACAATTTCAGCAACTGAAGTATCACACAGCCATCCATCTGATCGGAAAAGGCTAAAAAGATAAACAAGTCGCTTTGTAAACGAGGGGATTGACTGGATGACAATTCATTATACTCACCTAGACCTCAGCTGGCTTTCATTCAACTCCAGTTTATGACAGTCAATACGTCCATGGCTTTAACTGACTCGCTCCCGTCCTGCCTGCTGCATGTCATGTGATCCCCTCTCCATTCTCCAATAAAATCTAATTATCGTCGCCTGGAGGATAACAGGCAGCTCTGGCCTCGGAGGTGACACTGTGGTTACATCATTTTATGGATTACTGCTAGTTCTGCGGTCATTTAATCACCCTGTACCATAATCTTGCCATTTGTCATTCAGTGGTAGATCCCTGCACCTCCCTGTGGATTTGGCCTCTATTAACCACTGTTGGCCTGGCCAAAGACGTCCCCTGACTATAGAGGGATTTCCCAAAGACGGAATAAGAGGAGTGTGAAAAATCTTATGAATTGTGGCATCACCATTCTTCAGAGGCAACAGTCAATAGCTGCAATCATTATTTCACCAGCCAAATTATTTTAAAAACAAGGAGACTGGAGTATTTGTTTTCGCATATTTTGCTCGCGCCACCGATATTAATCATTCCCCTGCCAGTCAGGAGCCAGTTATGCAAATTGTTCGTCGTCAGCCAAAGATTTTTTGCAGCGTTTGCCTCACGCTTGGCAGTTGTTTCCCACCCTGATTAAAGCCAAAGCTGTGGCTTAAAATATGACACTGAAATAAGTCAGTGTCTTTGGGGACAAATGAACTGTTTCCTCCAGGGAAGGTGAGAGTGCTTTTAGCTACCCTGCTCTGTCTTGTGTTTTTCTTTCAAATCTGAGCAATAGCTTTTAAATGATGGAACAGACTTTGTCCAGTCAAGTGGAAAATCACTTTCTCCTTGTCACCACCCTCCTCTGGAAAAAAGGATCTGTGTTCGGGGGGGAGACCAAGGCAGAGAACAACAGCACTGTAATTTGAGATAGCATAGAGAGGCACCGGAGAGGAAGCCTGTGTAACTGCAATTAGACTCTGGGCAGTAAAAAAAAAAGGAAAAAGAAACAGTGCTGAGATGGGATTTCCACAATCTTACACTAAGTATCCCATAAATTGTGAATCTCTGTAAATACTTGCTATGCAGACATGTCGAAGAAGCAGTCCAAATCAGCTGGCCATAACTCCTTGTCTCCTTTGCATACAATCAAAAGCTTGTTATCGAGGACTAGGTGCATTTTTAGTATCCTCTGCTCACTTCTGGCCACCTGCGGCATTTGTAGCAGTCTCCAGAGCCATCAAGGTTAATTGGAATCAGGCGTTAAAAGACATTCAATATTCTAAAAGTGACAACAAATTATGTTAATGGTGGTTTGAAGTCCTTGTTATCAAGGTGGAATCAATCATGGCCAAGTCCCCTGAGGTCAGCAGCCATACATAGCAATTACCACTGTGTGTGCGTGTCTGTGTGTGTGTGTGTGTGTGTGTGTGTGTGCGCGCACAAGCGAGTGTGTGTGTATCAAGAATGCTAAATGTCAAACTATCGTATCCATAGAATGCACGCATCCGCTCAGCTTCGTACAAGCCATCTCAATAATCAAGCAAATACAAAATGCAGATTGATGTACAATCATTCACACCGCCTTGTTTCCACTCTATACACCACAGAAAAAGATATCGACAAAATGCAAATGACTCCTGCGTAAGATAATGAGCTGGACACGGCTGTTGATGTCCCACTGCAGCCAGCCTGACACAAGATTCGTGATTATCAACAAATAATGAGCAGTAACTGTTTTGTGGCCGACAAACAGCAAACCTGATGGCAGTTTTCTCTGTGGCATCTGGTTCATCTGTCGCAGGAAGCTCATCAGCCAGAATCTCTTCAGGACTTCGTGGGTCGTTCAGGGGGGCCTTCTGCTCTTTGCCTTTGATCCCCATCCCTGCCGTGATGGCATTCCACAAAGCACTCTGGGACTTTGAGCCTGGAATGAAAGAAAAAAAAGAGCTTTAGTGGCGTTTAAGTAATGTTTACAGTGTTATGAAACAGGCTTTCATTTGTTTTCTAGGGGGGTACTACTCTATAGTTAAGAAGAAGCTCTGAAGAATTGTTCTGCCTCCACTGGAAGTTCATTGCTTTCAGAATCTCAGTAAAAAAGGAGTAAGAGGATTGTGCGCCTCTGCAATACTGCCCCCATGTGGATGAGTGCTGTCAGTAATCATCATTTGAAAGCAATTCATTACTAGTCAGGAAACAATTGGTGATGTTAGTACAAGTGTCTTTAGAGGGCAGTTTATCAGCTCATAAACTACTGTTAGATCCTACAACCTGCTGTAAATGTATGACGTGTTTAAATTACCTTCAGTATAAAATAACTTCCTAAAGAAATAAAAGAAATATGAGGGTGAATTTTTATTAATAACAGTGAAAGAGTTCTTTGAAAATCTAGTTGCATTGTTTTTTAATTCAAAATGTTCCTTTCATCTCCATTTAATTGAGGTGTTCATATAATATCTCGTGACCGTTCAACGCTTTGATCTGAATGGGGAATTGATCTGAAATGAAGGAATTCAGTTAACTAATGAAGTGTAACTAACAGAGTGCACATTACACTTACGTGCAAAACTGGCCTGGGGTCTGGCAGAGCTCTCTGCATCTTCATTTGCCACTGGAGGGGGGGAAAAATAGATTAAACAAAACAAATTGAACAATTCCATCAGAGACTTGTTTGTAAAGAATGCTCTATTCAAGCTCATTAGCATGTCAGTGCTTTTAAATGCTTCACATAGCTGTCTTTGGTTTTTATTGCACAACAAACACAGCATGAGTACACACTGAATATATATTAGACTTAATTGCTGCTAATAAACAACTAATTGCTACATATGAATCTGTGGTTTGGGAACTCGTTATTTTCATTCAGTTCATTAGTTCAGATAATTATCACAACATTTATCTAACATGCTGCGTAATTCATTTCCATGAGAGTCAACCTGGCAGCACTGGCTTTGACATTTATTTCATTGTGTTTATCTTTTTCTGTGGCATTAAACGAAAGGTATGGTGAATCACAATGAGTAAATGTAAATTACAGGCAGGGGAGCGTCAGGGAGGTCGTCTACTGTTACATAAACCGCAGAATTGTGTTGAAGGGTGATTTAAATAATGGTGAAAGTGCTATAATTGTTGCTGTCATTTCAGAGACTGCTTCTCTGCTGGAATCTCTGCCCACCAAACGCTGCAGAGTATGTAAAGATTGTGCAGAATGGACAACTAAGGCCACAGCCAGTTAGCAGCACTATTGACCCTATAACTGATGTTAAAGGTCCCATGTTGTGCCTTTTTAGCAAATTAATAAAAGTCTCACATGTCCCCAGAATGTGTCTCCCAATATTTCGGCTCAAAATACAGCAAAGATGGTTTGTTTTTTCATGCATGGGGGCAGTGGTGGCCTAGTGGTTTGTGAAGCGAGCTTGTAACCAGTTGGTGGCCAGTTCCAGTCCCCGTACTGGCATGAAGTTGAGGTGGGAAAGTGAGAGCGACCGCTTGTCCCAGTCACCACCACTGTGGGCCCTTGAGCAAGGCCCTTAACCCCTGACTGCTCCCCGGGTGCTGCACCGTGGCAGCCCACTGCTCCTAGTATGTATAGTTAAGGTTAACTTTGAATAGGATGGGTCAATGCAGAGAAGGAGTTTCCCCAAGGGGATCAATAAAGGATAGATGATGACTGGATAACCACAGTGTTTTAATCTCTGCTCTAAACAGGCTGCTTCAGTATCTGTAGCTTTAAATATAACTGAACTGTTGCTGTCCCCGCCCCCTTCAGGGAGAAGACTGTCTGTGATTGACAGCATGGCTCAAAACAGTTGACACATGGAACTGACATAGACAGGAATAAGTGTGGTTTACCAGGACATTATGTTGTCTTTAACCGTATGTTGAGTTTGTCAGAAAACGTTGGTGTTGTAAAATCTGTATTTTTGTGGTGCAGAGCAGCAGCTTGGAAGTGACTGCTGGTTAACATGCAGTCTTCATAGGCTGCATTTTAGTCCCCATTTCTTACTAATTCTATTGTCTGAAAACAAAAGCAGAAAAACTTGTAAATAAGCACAACTTTATTGGAGTTTAGCTGTTTTAAAATACAGTATTTGTGAGCAGAGAGAGCAGGAGAGAAGCACACAGGCACCAGTTAAGTTTAGGCAGCTGCTCATTCCATTGCTTTACCGTGGAAGCAGTGGGCAGTGAGGGGGCAGCATTATGCATAGATTTACCTGAACAACTATTGGTAACTCACACGACAACATTCTTACTGGCTTGTAAAGCTGGGAGTCAATCTAGTTGTGGGGAGGACATAAGGAATAGCAATAGTACGCACTTTCATATTTTCACAGCTTTTAGTTCACACCTCCAAGTTTATAAAACATACAATACACAATAAAAATGGATTTTCACCATATGGGACCTTCAAGCGTGAGTGGAAAGAGACAAGAGATAGTTAATCTAACAGATCAACAACACAAGTAGGACAATTACAAGTGAAGTGATGTGAAGTAATGCATTTGTGAATGAAGAACTTATTGAACTTTGACCTGTCTGAGCTACAGCATCAGAGGATCATGCAGAGGAAGACACAGTTCATACAGCTTTCACAATTTATAGCGCCTATGCCCAGTTTCTTTTGTAGCACAATTATGTCTTGCTCAGAAGTAGATGCTCAGATCTTATGAATGTGACCATTACCAGGTAACAAGGTTACAATTTCATTTAGAAGACGCTTTTATCCAAAGCGACGTACATAGGTAGGTAGGTGGGGCAGCATTA
This sequence comes from Chromis chromis, assembly GCA_900302755.1. NCBI lineage: Eukaryota > Metazoa > Chordata > Actinopteri > Pomacentridae > Chromis > Chromis chromis. The sequence continues at coordinate 14,435 of OMNN01010007.1, forward strand.
AGGACCTTGACTAGGAGTCCTCACTGGATACCTGCGCCCTGACCGGGATTTGAACCACCGATCTCCCATGCCAAGGTCAGGGGTGTTTACTCACTGAGCTATCCATCTGCAACCATTAGGTACTATACACCACAAATTCTGGTACAATACCAAAAATATTGAGACTAATGTATTGGCGCCTCAAGATGTAGGTCCTCTTTTGGCAATTACTGTAGATGCTGAGTCTATAAATTCTCAGACTGACTCAAAGTCAATAAATGTTTACCAAATGTCAGGATTAGAGCTAAAGCTCAAAGAGAAGTCTGTTTTGGGATGTCTTTGCTTTAAATATCTAACAGAATAACTAACAGAATTAGGCAATGTAAGTGCCCCTTGTTTTAACCCAGGTCTACCAAAACTCTTCCTCTCCCAACAACACTGGTTATAGCTCCAATATACAGAAGTCCTGTAACACAGAACAATTCTGTGAGCCTGGTAGATGCATCACTGTAAATTTAACATGTTTGGTAGAGCTTGTCTCTGCTATGTGCTCTGTTGCTTTGGAGAGATAACATTTTTTCCAACAGTGACAGTCATGTTTTATGGATGCTCTAGCACCTGAGCCTGTTCTCAAGCCATTTTCTCTACTTCAGTACAATGCTTCCTTTGCTGACCCAGTCACTAATTTCCTTTTTTAAGACCCAATATTAAAGTGTTTATAAGCTGCAAGTTGTAGCTTTAATTGTTAATAAATCATTTACTTTTGGAGTATTCGTAAGTCATTAAAAGAACAAAAGACATTTTGAGTTTCCAGGTTGTGGTAAATCCTCCTCCAGCCCTGCTGACATTTTGACCTTTTAAAATGAATTCCCGACAAAACCTCCGATGGATGACTGTAAAACAGGAAATTGAGATTTAAAACTAAAGTCTTGATTATTTATTGTAGAACACTTGATTAACATTAATAACTACAGACTAACTGTAGGGAAACATGTCATTTGGTTGTGATTTAACAATATGTATGGCTGTATGTATGAATTTGAGGGCTAACAAAGTCCAATCTAAGTGATTATGCTAAGTGCTATTCGCGAATAACTGCTCTACGAAGCATAAAACCATTAATTACCGCTTATACAGTCTTCATAAATGAGGCCTCTTCAGAAAGTAGCACCGTAATTTCTTCACAGCAACATGTGAATTTAGATTTGTGATCAAAAGCCTTTCAAATAGGTTTACAGGATTCAGCCTCATTTCATCTGTCAACACTTTTTTTTTTCTTCTTTGGTTGGTTGTGTTTTTTTTGTGCCCCTGTAGGTTTGATATACAACAACTACGACACTAGTTTGTCTTTCAGGGAGGTTTGACCTTTATTTGAACATTTATTGCCCTTTGTGAAGCCACCACTGTGTATAAACTGTGAGACTCATCAGAGAAGAACACCTCACAGGTGCAGGGTTCTTACAACAACTGATTCTATGTATGCCTTTAAGACATGGTCAGTGGAGTATATTTTAGACTTTCCCATTATAATTGGCTTTATTCACAAAAGCTGCACGGTGTCAGTGTAAATGAAGGTACCTTTGTGAACAGGGAGTCATTCCATTGCATTAATATGCAGGTAAAGACACAGAAGGCTATCAGGTTCCAGTGAAAAGCTTCATTTGGCAGTATACTCAAACTGGAGCTCTTTATCCCTACTGTTCCACACTTCATAGATTCATTGTGTCTACACTGAGCAATACATTTGCCCGTAAAGGTTTGTGTGGAGTATAATATTTTTAAAAGAAAAACTGTGCGGCAGTTAGATTGCGATTCAGCTGCAGACTGAAGATTGCAACCCTGCTAATCTCGCTGCCGACCCAAGACCTCTGATCCTCAACCCGGCCCACAGCAGGACCAAATCAGGACATCTGCATGCCCAAGGCTTCGTCCTGCAACCTGCTGATTTCCAGACTCAGAGAAACTGATGCCACATTAATATGGCCTTTGTCGACCCTGAGAGTGATGCCGACTGTGAGGATCATAAGAAAGAAAATGACCTTCCACCGCATCGTGCAGACATCTGAAATGAAAAAGCAGTCTGTCACACCGTTTCCCAGAATGTTTCTAATTGGCCACAAACGCCCAGTTGCCTTCAAATTAAGACTAACTCATTAGTTTTAATCCTGTTGGTGTTTAATCATCAAAACTCAAAACATGAAAAACATGAAGTGAAAGTCAAACAAGACTTAAGTCAAAAAAATAACTATAATACTGGTCTAAATTAGAACTCAACTAAAGGCTCCTGACTTCCACCACCACCAATCCCTGAAGTGTCCAACTGTGAACTTTTGTTGTGTGCTAAATTGTGGCTACACTGCCATTGAATGAGGTTATAATGGAGCACAGTTAAATGGGTCCTACTAAGCCTCCAGAAAGGTGGAAGAGGTTGTTACTGGAACTTGTGTATCGGAATAATGCCTGATAACGCTTCCTGAATTATATAACAACATCCGAAAATAGGTGCCTGGAGACATGGCTTTTCCTCGTGGTTCACATTCACAAGCTTTGGATAAGCTTAAGGATTTTCTTCAGTCCTTCTCTTTATCATTTCAGTCTACATTTATAAATTTTTTCTTATCTGTTATGTAAAATGTGCTTTGGAGCTGGGTCGACTCTGATAATACCTTACTCTGTTAGAGACATTCAAAAGATAAGGTTTACAAGTGGCTATTCAATATGTCTGTGTACTTTTCCAGGCCTCATTTGAATTCCCCCCACTAACAGATAACACACTCTCTTCATCATCTTCCTGTGATGAATATAAACAATATTGTTTGATTTAGGCTTACGGTGTTAATCAGATTATCCTCAGATGTTGTATGTAAATCAGTAACTGTTGAAGATGAGCAAGGTTAGACGCAAAAGTCAGTGTTCCAAGTTGTTCCAACACTACTGCCCAGACTGACACTCAGGAAAAATGACACCGTGAAATAAAACACACTTTCCTCTAAGCTTGTCTTCTTTGTGAATTGTTTATTTTTCTCTGATCTAAATCCATGTCATATTCTTTATCGCACGTCCTATGAAGTGTAAAAATAATTCTGATGACTCATTTGGAACTCCGGGGCAGTTACATAACTTTACCTATCAGATGTGTTTTGGGCTGACAAGCTAACCCCACCCATTATGTAAAACTGCATTAAACCATTAGCTTCAGTGAGTAGTTGGAAAAAAAGTATGTAGATAGAAGATGTGTGCTTGGATTTCAGCTGGCAAAAACATGCAATGTTGTCTGATTTATTAATTGTACCACACTGTTGTATCCACTGAGTGTGATCTAATCATATATGAAGGATTCAGACTCAGAAATAGTTCACAAGTAACTTTAGTGTAAGAAACGCAGACAGTAGCAGGATTTATACCAGGGGTGGGCACTCCTGGTCCTCGAGGGCCACTATCCTGCATGTTTTAGACGTTTCCCTCTTCCAACACACCTGATTCTAATGATCAGGATCGTTATCAGGCTTCTGCAGAGCTTGATGATGAGCTGATCAATTGAATCAGGTGTGTTGGAAGAGGGACACATTTAAAACATGCAGGATAGTGGCCCTCGAGGACCAGGATTGCCCACCCCTGATTTATACTCACCACATTACCGACAACAAACTATGTCACCACATACAGTGCCTATACAAAGTATTCACCCCTTCAAAGGGAAACATGGTCGATTCATTTCATCTTTTTTGACAAGAATGATCAAATAAAGACTCTTTCATGTCAAAGTGAAAACTGACCTGTTTGCAAAAGTATTCACCAGCTTCAAGTCAGTATTTAGTTGGCCATAATTACAGCATTGGGCCAGTGTGGATAGGTATTGGTCAGCCTTGCACATCTAGACACTGTTGGGTTTTTTTTAGATTTATTTTTGGCCTTCTTATGCCTTTATTATTAGAGAGGACAGGACAGTGGATAGAGTGAGAAACGGGAGAGAGTGGGGAAAGACATGCGGTAAATGGCCGAGGTTGGACTCGAACCCGCTACGCCTCTGCATGTGGGTCACACGACGTAACCGCTAGGCTATCGGGTGCCCCTGACACTGTTTTTTTTTGCCCAATTATTCTTTGCAAAACTGCTCAAGCTCTGTCAGGTTGCAAAGGGATTATGAGTCAACAGCCCATTTCTAATTCTTAATTGGATTAAGGTCTGTTGTTAAAAAAAAAAACTAATTATATTGACCATGATTCAATGTTGAAAAGCAATTAAGAGAAAACCTTCAAGGAGGGTGAATACTATTTATTTGCACTGTAACACACCAATTTATCATTTGGTTATGAAGCACAATTCTACAAAGTGTTGTTATATCGTATGTAAATGGTGGCACTGTCACTGTCAGTCTTGTCTCTCCTCTTAAGCTTCAGTCTCTTTCACTGCTGCTAATGTCTGCAGGCTGCATGTTCAGTAATGTTCAGTAATCTGTTTCTCCACTGAAGTGAAACAAGAATCTTTGCCGTTTCTTCACATGACAAAATTTTATGCGCTCAACAGACAATTCATCTTAACATTCTCAGTGAGCAATCTGTAATCAGAATGAACCTACAGTGATTTGACGCAAGCAAGTTCTTGCTGGGGAATCTGAAAACTTTTCTGGTTCAATCAACTCTTACCCCTTTTCCACCGAGCTGGTTCCAGTGCTGGTTCGGAGCCAGTGCCTGACTTAGCACCAGTTCTTTGTGTTTCCACCACCTAAGCACTGGCTCCAGGTGCTAAAAACTGGTGCTTAGCAAGCAGCAACTCTTTGCTAGGCCAAAGCTAAGCATCAAGTACGTCAGGTGCTGGGAGCGGGGTTATTGTGAGCAACGGTCAACAGTGGAAAGGGACACAACAAGCAGTAATTTGTGTCCTTTTTATCCAGGACGTCCCTGGTCTGATCACAGATGTATTAGAATGACTCCCAGGACACACGGAAGTTTTGCACAAACTGTTGCGAGCTGAAATCCGGTACTATTGTGTCCCACCAGTAGCGCGGTCGCGGATGTGCCCAGGCAACAGTTTACCTCCGCCTCGCAATCTGTCTTAAGACCATCTATAAAGATAAACCTAGATATTATCATCAACTTATTGTGTTTGTTTAACTGCTATGTAATCGATGCAAGCGTAGTCGTTTTATGTACAGTCTATACACCATAGGTTTGTGTGCTAATGTCCTCTGTGTTACTGCATTCCTGAGAAGGAGTAACAAGAAGATGGCGTGAAAACGGTTTTGTTGGGTTATAGGAAGTGTAAGACCCTGCAACAACAACAAAAAAGTTGTGATGACATGTATGTGATCAGAAAAAACACAGAAAACAGCATTATGGTCTCACCATGGAAACAGAAATAAGTGTGTGTATAAAGTCTGCGTGTAACTTCTCCACTGTGCCCACTGAGGTTTGATTCTGTGCCCTTCTGTTTTTAGCTGCTTTTCCTCCATACAAAACAACAGAGGCAGACAGAGAAAGCCAGAGACAGAGTGAGAGTTGCCATTACAAAAACATTCTGAGGTGTTGTACAAGAAAATGAGTGGTTTGTATGGCACGTTGTCCGACCACATCATAAATCAAAAGTGCATATAGTTGTTCCGAAGGCAGAGTGAAGAGCCAGCCATCATAGAGAGGGTAAATATATATGATAGAGTTTAAAACTTGAGATAACTGAGCACATGTTCAAACACGCTCTCCTCGAAGACATTCACAGCGTTACATTTAGTTTACTAGTCCACAATAAAGCGCACAGTAATAGTAGTGTAAGTGAGCTACAGAGGAAAGTTACAGAAATAGTCAAACACAACCCCAATACCTGTCAGCGATTTAATGCATTCTAACTGCTGCACTGCATAGCAATCAAAGCAGCTCCACAGCAATCCATTCTGTTCATTTAAACTTGTATTCAGTCTAATATTTGTTAAGAAGCAGTGAATGCTGGGAAACTGTTGCATTTTAATTGGGTGTGAAAGTGAGAGAAAGTTATTTCTGGAACGTAATTTCTAGAGTTACAGCACTACAGCTGAGACAATGGCAGTGGCAGCAGAGTCCAACTCAGTTAAACGTAAAGAATTCCTAAGACCAAAGGCTTCCAGAGTATAGCAGCTGGATAGCTCAGTGACTAACACCCCAGACCTTGGCATGGGAGATCAGTGGTTCAAATCCTGGTCAGGGTGCAGGTATCCAGTGAGGACCCTTAGGTAAGGTCCTTAATGCTGCCCTGCCTACCTACCTATGGACGTCGCTTTGGATAAAAGTGTCTGCTAAATAGAATTGTAGATTAAATGGTCTGTGCTTATATAGAGCTTAGCAGAAATCAAAGTGCTCACAGGAAAAATCGTTTGGGTTGGGGTGAGATTTTGCTCTTTTGGAGGAAAACCAATCATTTAAATTAATTGATTAATTAGTAAAACTAGCTGTTATTGGCAGCCCTAGTAATTTCACCATATACCAGCTCATAAATGGTACTTTGGTACAATTTATTCTTAAAATAACATTACCAGTTTACAATGATTATTATGTTGCCAGATATCGAGAACATACAAATGCACTGTTTCTCCATTCAAAAATACATACATTTTGGGACCTAGTAAAATTCCACACAAATCTATTTATTTTTAAAGTGAAAC
>OMNN01010009.1:7634-18915 GCA_900302755.1 Chromis chromis
GGTGGGGGGGTGACGACAACAGCACAAAAATGCACTGACGGCTTAAGGCTTAAGGATAAAATTTATTGGACACATTCACACTCATACGTGCACGTACACCCACACATAAAATACACGCACTGATTCATAATTTAGCGCACTAAACACACACATTTTATTCATGAAGTATGAGTGCAGTAAAAAGCCTACACTCAGAGACAGTGATGGTGTGCTGTTACTATAGCAACAGCAAACACATCATTGACCGTAAATGTTTCAGCCAAACACGCAATTCACTTTTACACCTCTCTGGTGAAGATTTAGCCAAAGCCCAATATCTTCTCATAGCCTGCTTGGTTCACATGAGACAGAGTCATTATCATCATAATCTTAATACTTGTTCTAAATAACGTGCTCCCTCCAGTGTTCCTCTGGCCTCTAAGACATTTAGTATTTTAGAGAGTCCTTTAACTGAGATTTGTTTCTGTGTGTCTAGTCTATGTAGGGGGGTTCTGGTCTTTTTTATTGGTGTTTTTGAAGCAGATAAAGGACAACAAGGAAAAGAAACAAAGACAGAGGAGTAAAATAATCCTCTCTGCATTTTTTTTTATCTGGAACCAAGCCATTTGCTGACACAGCATGCCCATACTGGTATGGTTGTCCTATTATGTGACTTATTGTCACTTTCAACATAAAATAAAAAACTAAAATGGGACACAACAAGACAAATTGCATATTGACATAAAATATGTGAAATCTGTCATATCCTGATGACATAAAAATACGTCATTCCTTCACAGAACAGAATAAATTCATTAGGTGGCTGCCAAATGAATTATACTTACAAGCCAAAATTAAAATTAAAATTATATTTCCTTGTAAAATAACGCATGGTTTACTGTGCACAACATAATGCATGCCTGGACACAAACTTTAAATTGGAGGTTCATAAAACTCAAAGCTAACAAATAAACAAACTGCTACACACCAAACTAAAGTAAAGACTAAAGCAGTAAAGTGTTGTGTCTAACCTCTATGGCCCGGCTCCTGGTTGCTCTCTCTGAACGTAACAGCATGGTGCCTCGTGAGTAATCTTCCAGAAGAACTGGAGTAATATATTTCCACTCCGTATAATATCTAGTATTCCTCTTGATGGAGTACAGTTTGGGCACGCGGGACACTGAGAGATATCTAAAAGGGTTGGCTAAAAGCTAGAACAAAGCAGGGTAAAGCCACAGCCTGTTTCCCACTCAACAACACACTCACAAAGTTGCAGAGCACAGGCTTATTGCACGGGACCCCCCAAAACATTCTGTTGTACACTCAACCGCAACCAATTCCACCCACCCTCCTAGCCACATTGGCAGCATAGCTTTGTCCAGCATTGTCTATTCCAACAGGACAATTGAGCTCGGGCTTACTTGCCAACTGATTAATAATAAAAGAAGAAGGAAAAAGCATAAACAGGAACACACAAATATGTGTGTGTAGGCCTCTGTTTAACACTACACTGAGACACATACGCAGGAAAGATCTGTATGAAAGGCAGCTGATTCATAAGTGTTGTGCAGCAATACACCACCCACAGTCTATATTTGAAAATGAAACACTCATGTCAGCTGGTAATGTGGCTACATTCACAGAAATTATAATGGATAGCAATTAAAACCAAGTGGCAGACACTATAACGTGCAAATAATCAGATGCATCCAATTAGGCGGTAGACAATGTTGAGGACTGAGATGTAATGACGCATCTAGTCACATTTGAGCACAAATATAACTGTTTGCAAAATACCAAGCACACAGATGGACAATGGAGAATTTGATTATGGTTTAAGAAGATTTGTTGCATATAATCACACATTTCCTCAACTATTTAAAATCCATTGTAACACAATGATTGCAAGCTGACCATGTGTAGATGAAATTACATTTTTCAAGTACGTTTACAGGAGAAATAGGCTCTGTATTCAATCTAAGTTACAGTACATAATATATGACAGCAGAGCTCTACTGTTGTTTGTATGCATGACTTTCATTTTGTGTGTGTTTGTGTTTGTAAGCAGGATGGGCAGAGAGGATGAGGGGAATGCATGCTGTCATCAGAATCAAAGAGTCCAGAGAAAGAAAAAGCTGAATCAGGTCCAGTCATGTGCTTTCAAACTGCCACCAGGACACAGGCAGGCAGACAGCAGGGGGACAGAGCCAGAGGATGAAACACAACTAAACAGACCAGAGGTAAGCTGGAGCTCAGTCAAGTAAAACTTATGTCAAAATAAAGCTGAAAATATCGCAATAAAAGATCTTCTCCTACATTTGAACATTGGCTGCAAACAGGCCTACGGGCTACAGAGAGAGAACAGACAAGGCCAGCAAGCAAGCTCCAGGCTGAGACAGGGGGCATGTGGGAAGTGTTTTTGTTCAACCCAATAATTATTAGAACTCTATTGTTACTTTATGCCTGTGGCATCCTATTTTGCAGTCATCTATTCAAACACCCTGACCTAGAATGAAGAGTCTCCAGTTAGTGGGATGTACAATGTGCTATTTTTTCATTGTGAAATCAACTTGGGAAATGAAGTGTAAAGATCAAGACTAAACAAAAAGTCCAGTTTCAATCAAGATGGATGGATGGATGGATGGACGGACGGACGGACGGACGGACCGCTAGCAATTATCCACTTTATGTCAGAAACAACAGTGGTGATAAGTGTGGTCTAATATATCCCGTTAGACATAGATGCAGTTAAGCCCAAAATTATTTATACCCATACCAAATTTTAAACTATAGTGAATTTTGATGATTAGGTTTCTTTGGGCTGGAAATAACATAAACAAGTAACAAAAGACAGTAGGACATTGTGTTAGAGATGTTAATGATGAGTTCAAACTATGTCTTTTGACATTTTAATAAAAATTGCCATGTTGAAAACTACCCACACCCTTACGCCTTTATTTAAAACAGTAATCAAATTATTATTGACCGCTAACAAGCTTTTTACATGTCGCTGCTGGGATTTTGGACCACTTCTCCCCAGGTTTTTGAGGCTGGAAGGCTTCATTGCCATCACTCTGGTCTTCATGTTCCTTCCACAGATTCACAAGGATTCAGATCTGGACTCTGGCTAGCCCACTCTAAAATGTCGATACTGTTTTGTTTTACCCATGTCTTGACCGCTTTGGCTCTATGTTTCAGTTAATTGTCTTGTTGGAAGGTATGATGCTGCCCAAGGCCAAGTTTTTCGACATATTGCATGATGTTTTCCTCCTGAATCTTAATGTTGTCCTCTTCTCTCATGATGCTGTTTACTTTGACAAGGTTCCCTGGCCCACTCACACTCAAAAAGCATTACATTTCCACCACCATGCTTGACTTTGAAGATGATGTTCTTGGAGTTCAATGCTTCTCCTTTCTTTTGCCAAGTGAAAGCCATGCTCGGTATCCAACAACTCCATTTTCGTCTCATTTGACCACAGAACTGATGACCAAAAGCTTTCATCTTTGTCCAGGTGAGCTTTTCTGTGACTCTCTAGGAGAAGTGGAGTCTTTGTTTGTCGGCATCACCGGAGTCAGCCTTGTGCAGTGACCACTGAAGTGTCTACTTGAGATGTTGGTATCAGAATTGCTCAGATTCATCAGGATAGCCTTGGCGATGATCCTTGGATTGTTTTTGGCCTCTCACACAACCATTATTGCCAGCAGACGGGTCACTTTTGGTTTCCTACAGATTTTTCACAGTATGAACCTCCTTGTACTCTCTGATTACGCTGTGCACTGTGGCCACTGGCACTTGAAAAGACTTGGATATGGCTTTATAGCCTTTCGCCGTCTCATGAGCAGCCACAATGCACAGCTCTCTCTCAGTGATGGACCCTAACAGCAAGCTCTTGAAGCTCTTTGGTTTTAGCCATGACGAGCAATTGACTAGTAACTGACTAAAGAACTAAAGCTTGCATTTCCTCAAAAGTACACAACTATTTCAACGGGTATGAATGAGTTTGAACATGACATTTCTGGTAAAAATAAAATAAACACAATCAAAATAGCAAACAATATAAAAACAAGAAGATTGTAGTAAATAGAAGAAATAGTTAAAATTCATCATGAACATCTCTAATACAGTGTCTTACCATATTTTGTCACGTGTTATTTTGTCTTTTCCACTCAGAAGAAACCTACTGGTAAAATAAAAATTAACAATAAATCAAAATTTGGCATGAGTGTGACTAATTTATAACTTAACTTTAGGCTTAATATCATCTGGGAATATGATAAATTACATACATTTTCCATTCGAACAGTGTACTCATGTGGCTGTGCTGTCCTTTATTTGTATCTACACAGAAATGTCTCTTCATTGTGAGACATAATGCACAGAGTGGGGAATGTGGAGGTGACTGCATCATCTGTACTGTGGGAAAGAGTTAGTAGTGGACACTAAACTCAGAAACTGTTGGATTTTACCAACTTGTGCTTGTCTAATTGCCTGGTGTCACTAAACCTTTTTGTACTCTAGTGACACAAATTCTTCCAGAAGCAGTTTTATTATGATTTATTGTGAATACTGTAACGTTTCATCTGACAGTGCCACAATACAAAGGAAACTAGTGAAAAACTAAAGGGATGCTATGGACAACGGCACTGACACTCTATAATCGACTTTAATAACATCAACAGAGCCCGAAGACTTAACATTAGCAGTACCTACAAGCAGAGACCCACATAGAGCTTATGAACAGCCCAGGGCTACACTTTCTACATGGCCTGGTTTCAGAGCATACTGAACAAAACAGAATCAATTTCTTTTTTTTTTCAATCTGTCTAATCACTGTCCCTCTCATACACACCCCTACATAGCCACACAAAATGAAAAATTGAGAGTGGAGGTGAGATACTCTTCTAGTAGTACAGTGCTGCCTTTTCTCTAGGAATAACTTGCACACATGCTAAGAAGCCAGCGACACACAGATGTGACAAACACATTTGGGTTGGAGCAGCATCCCAGTGTATAGAGCATAATTAGGTATCTGTAATGTTAATTTAGACGGTCTCTCCACAAGCAGGGACCAAAACAACATAAAACAAATCACACTTTAGTGGAGTGTGTAGTTTAAATGGCTGTTACTTACACCAGCCTAATTTGTAAGCATATGGAAAACAAAGTCTCAAAACAACAGATAGGACATGATGTTAAGCTCTAAATAAGGGTTATTTCCAACAGATAAATTCTGTACAGACTGAATCAATAATAGACCCAATGGGAAGATGGAAGATATGCTTGTGTGGGAGATTTTGTGGCGTAGGTCAGGCTGCCCATATGCGCTGTAGCTGAAGTCCTGCTGCCCGCAGGGCGTCCTGTTGACAGCCGCCACATGCTGAACCCTCACTGTCTGAGACTGACAGCTCAGAGACTCTCAGTAAGGGTTTACAGAAAAACTATATGTGGCTGTTACGTAGCTTAACAAGTTCCACCACACCGCCCCAACTATTGTACTATTTTTTTAACCACCTTGCACCTTTGCCCCTATTAGACAGAGACATACACATTGTAAGATCATCTCCATCAGAGAGCATCGATGGCACGTTAAGATGGTAATGTGACACAATCAGAGCATCATTACTGCAAACAGTAAAGACCACAAGACAGATTTTGTCCTGAGAAGATGCATTGGGAAATCCTAGTAAACATATGCTCTCACATATGCACAAACACACACTTGCATTCATGATTGTCCATCACATACAGACTCATAAAAATGTGTATGCATGCTTACTCCAAGATCCAAAAGCAAAACACAACCACTGACACTGGCCACACATCCACACAACCTCTACCATAACAGGCGCAAACACACATATATAGAAATGCACACACTGATCCAAGCCCACCGTGAGCAACTGAACCAGTGCAGAGAAAAACATTAGCATTCTGTCAGGGTTTCAGACAAGACTGCACCAGCTCCTCACACAGCCAACATGCAGCAGAGCATAACAACAGAACGAAAGCCAGAACGAAAGCCAGAACGAAAGCCAGAGAAAGAGAGAAAGCGAGAGCATAGGCAGGTAGTCAGGGATGGGTTGGGGAGTGGTGGAGATAGGAAGTATGAAAAAACAGAGAGACAGAGGAACAAAAAGATGTGTTTACACCAGAGGAAATGGCAAAATTAAAGAAATGATGAGAGCAATTAGGGTACCTTACTATTGAGCCTGGCCTTCCTTGCTTCTTTATTTTTTCTTTCCTTTTTCTCAGCTGGTTGTCTTCTGCCCAGAGCGGATCCCATCTCTCACACACATGGACACACTCCCCCGTCTCACACGTAGTACCGTAGGTCAGCTACAGTTCGAATGCCAAAACATCCTCCACATGGCCATATCCAGCCCCCCCGCTGCTCCTCGTCTACTCTCCTCTGGTTCCCTCTCCTTCTCCTTCACTACCTTTCGTCTTGTCAGAGGAGCACATGCAGTCTCACATGGTCTCTCACACAAACGCTCGCCCGAACCAGGACGCAAACACTTACTCCTGTGCATGCACAGACAGACGGAGAGATGGCAAGGGGTGATTTTGCAGGATGCTGGAGAGAACAGAGGGAGAGTGGGGAAAGAGAGAGCCAGAGAAGAGGGAGGGAAAACAGAGGGAGGAGAGAAAGTGTAAGATAGAGGGAGGGAAAACCAAATGAGAAAAAAAACAGAGGGACAGTGGGTGGGGTATGGAATCAAGGGTAAATATGGATATTCAAAGTGAAAGGAAATACAGAGAATAATGAGGAGAGGAACACAGACATATTGTAGGGAGCTGGCGCAATCTCCATTATTTCAGCAATGTGCTAAACCAAGCGTTACATGACAGTGGGAGCTTTGTGACTATTGACTAATGCTCTTGTTTTTGTATCTTAGTATTCCTGAAAATATGGTAATATGTAAATCCACAAACCGTTTGTATAAACAACTCCATTTTCAATGTATGTGCATGCACAGATTGTACACCGTCACACATCACAAACACGGAGACAAATGCAGTATCTCAAATTAGAAACGATCCAAACAATTCCAGCTGAACTGTCTACAACTGGGGACATGTTTTTAAAAATCCCGAGTTCCATGTCTATATTTGTTTGTTAGTGTGTGTTCGAATAAGTTGTGAGTGTTGTTGTTTCCAACCAGATATGTCTCTACTTTCTTCAAAGCACTACATTTCACATCTTTTTATGGGATTATCCATAAGGGGAGCTTTGTGTGTGTGAAGGATTCCCCGTAGGAAATATCCTCTCATCCTGTGCCATGCAGCTGTGTGTGTTTATTTGTGTGTTTATGTGGAAATCCAATGTCAAATTTCGTATTAGCTGTAGTTGCAATAACACTGCATTGATAGGAGGGTTTAGGCTCTATCCAAATGCTCTGTGGGATCTGGCATCTCATAACAATATGACACATACATTCTCTGTGTAGTGTTATTATAAATTGAAAAAAATGCAAGAATCCTCATTCATAAATACAATAAGCTGCTAACAACAATACAAAGCTTCAGAGAAGGAGGAATAGCATTACTCTGCTATACATTTTATGAGGGGGCCCTTTGTGAATTATGCTTTCCCACACTTGTACATTAACAATGATGTGGCATATAGTTTAGCTAGTGAATCATGCTGGACAAGTCCAAACATTTTTCTCCAAAGAGCAAGCACATTTAATACTTTGATATTGCATGCAATTTCACAATGCATTTATGATAATAGCGGAAAAGAAATGCGCTCACTCTGGCATTGTGCTCTTTGGCATCCATGACCACATTATCAAATAGTGCGTTACTAAATGCTCTCCACTACCATTTTGCCTCTAGCTCCCTCTAACCCCCAACCTCATTTATCATCTCTACAGCTATGATGCCCAAAGCTTTCATTCATAATTACATACATACAGCAAACCTAGCTGTCTATCTATACATCCAACTATTTGATCTTACATTCTTAGTGTATATATCTTTTATTGAATGCAAAGACTTAAATATACTTTAGACTAACACACGAGTTGCTCTCAAAGTTACATACATCTACATCAATGAATCCCTAGGGCAAACTAAAGCATTAGTATTCTGCTTCTAATAAATAAGACACCAAGCAGTAGGTGTAACCTCGGAGAAAATCAAGCAGAAAATTAAGTTTCTGATGCCACACAATTACTGAGTCAGTTTGAGTAAGTTGTTTAAAAGACTACTGATAAAAAAGTTTTCTCTCTATCACTGGAAGCTCTTTGTCACACTACAAGAAAGCTACCCATTCTGAAGCAGCCCACACCAAACACCCACACACATGCACTCTTTTTTTCTGAAAGTATACTATGTAAATTTTCCATGAAGCCACCATGCATGGTTAACCAGGACAGTTACAGAATGACGAGGTTTGATTCGGCTGGGCAAAGGGAAAATGAATGGGAAAATCCTATCAACTATGACCTAATTTTAAACTTTAGCCTGCGGCTAATGAACTCCATGATAGCAAAGTAGGCTAATGCTTGACCTCTGCCTTGCAGGGCAGCTCACTGCAGGATGAGTGGTGAGCATAGAGACTGCCAAGGCTGCAAGAGTCACCCATAACAGGATTTCCCTCTTTATCATGTAAGTAATTATGCAACAAAAGCAAATTTGCCATTAAGAAAAAAGACAGAGGGATATAAACGTCAGTGTTCCATTACTGTGTAACATCCTTTGCTTAAAGCTAATTTTCACTCATGCAAGCACAGGAGACTTGTTTTGATTACTATTGCCAAGACAGAGATCTGCAAAAAGCCTTTAACATTCAGTCTAATTGAATAATTGACAACTGTGATGCATCTGCAAATATTAAGCATATTCATTCTTCTGAAGTGCAGAAAATATGACAAAGGCAGAGTCAGCTGCTATCTAACTTGGATATGACAATGCAATCGATAAGCATCAAAGCTTCATGCATTACTTTCACTGGGGAAGTATCGGATGCTGTGGCAGCCAGTTGCCATTAGACCTTTCCAATCATTCAAAATGTGAATCTGTGTAAAATATTTTACACACAAACACGCACCAGTATTCTATATGCACCAAAAGTGACCTGCCTTTGTGTAGGCACAGTCGTGCCACTAAAACAGCTCTGACCCATCGGTCAATAGACAAAGGATCCTTTGGGTCTTGTGGATTGCGGGGTAGGGCATCCATGAATCAGGCTTGTTCCGGCGCATCCCAAGGATGCTCGGTTAGATTGGAATCTTGGGAGTTTGAAGGCTGGATCAACACTTTAGACTCTTTATCGTGTTCCTCGAGCTGTTCCTGAGCAGTTTTTCTGTGTGGCAGGGTGCATTGTTCTGCTGTAGGAGTCCGCTTCCCTAAGGGAGTACTGTTGCCATGGGGGCGTGTGCTTGGTCTACAACAATGTTAAGGTAGGTGATACGTGTCAAGTAACACCCACATGAATGTCAAGGTTTCCCAGCAGAATTTTGCATCGTAACGAGATGATCAGTGTCATTCACTTCACCCGAGTAGTTTTATTGTTGTGGTTGATCAGTGCTTGCATGCACTGTGCTTAATGTTTGACCCATTATCTGCTATAATGACTAGTGTGTCTGTGTTCAGATGTCTCTATGTTGAGAGAAAATTAATTATGGCAATTTCTGGAGTAGTAGAGCAAAATTACTCTCTTCTTCTCTCCAATAACACAGCTGTCCTCAATAACTCACTACTAAAAAATAGGTAGCTCAAACAACACACTGGCTTTCACACCTCATTTACACATTCAGGTTTCTACTCTGTGAGACAGTATTAGTGGCAGGGAGATGAACACTCTCTTTTCTCCATTTGAGAATTTTACCAGTTCCACTTCCACTGACCTGTGAGGCAGACCAATCACAACAAATTCTATCGTTATAGATGATTTATTGTGTGAAATTACCGCGTAAATTGAAGCAGGGCAGAAATTGATCTTGGCTGAGTATGTCATTTGAGTCCCACTCACTCATAGTTTGTTGTAGCAATGTACTGTAGCAAAGAAGCAGACGGAAGCAGCTCACACCAGACTGGTTAGACAAAAGAAATATTTGCGAGCATAACTAATCTTTCTCATCACCGCTTTTCCGCATCTTCATCTCATTTAGTAATTTGCATTCCCTCTCTGTCTCTGACACTCTCCACAATAGTGCACAACAGAGCACAATCACTGGCCATGAATAATCAGGGGAGGGCAAAATAGCATGAAAAACCCAACAATGAACTCAAAGGTCCCCCTCTATCAAAGCAACCATTTTCAGTGACATTTTAAATGCCCCCAACACTCACGGTTTTCCATTTGTGTACGTTGGGTGTTGCAAAACCTCAGATATAGCAATGAATTCTCCAAACCTCAGGATAGATCCTAACAGGCTACATTACAGCCTCTACTTTCTTGATGTTCAACTGAATGCTATAAAGTCTCCAGTGAGGGATTGGACCCTGATAAACAAGTGCAAGCTCTATATGTTCACACAAAATTGCTATGTCTGGGACACACTTATGTACTGTTGTCCAGAAACATACAGTAGAAGTAAAGGCAGCTGCATTTATTATTGGAACAAATATTCAGGTGGTAGATACCGATACTGCAATAACACAAAATGTATAGCTTCTATGACCCTTTTGGTAACATTAGAACAAAAAAGAAAATCACAGCTGTTTGCTAAGCAATAGTCTTGAACACTGAACCATTCGATGTTTGTCAGGCTCTTGGTTTTGTTCGTCAAACCATGATTGTGAGGATTAACTATATAATCAAATTTACTCATGGGATATACATGAATCTCACTACAAAGCTAAATCAGTCATAAGCCATTAAACTGTTCTCACAAGTGTAGCATTAGTCTATTAATTGTAGGAAAAGCACATCTAAGTACATTAGTCACACTCAAGGGCTAATAGGCTTAATGTATCGTCTTATTTTATGGTATTTTTTCAATATTATGTGAGAAAGCATATTTCAGTGCGTTTCCACGATGTTTGATTACAAAGCAGCATGTAAAGAATAACTACTACTACATTTTCTCATTTAAGTTTAGTGAAATTTATTTATTTATTTTTTATTTTTTGCATGAGTGAAAAGAACTGACTGAGTCACAAATGATCAAAACTGCAGTTCCCTAATTTCTACACAACAGAATTTCTCAACTACAGCCCTTTCTCTAACAGACAAAAACACAGAAGGAGACAGAGTCCACACTACAAATTCTCTCCAGTGTAAATCTGCCATCTGATGGGGTTTGATGCAAATGCATTCAGTTCTCTCTGCTCCGTTCCATTCATCACACC
>OMNN01010035.1:3419-25639 GCA_900302755.1 Chromis chromis
CTTTTATGTGGTATAATAAAGTTATACTGCAAAAAAAGGGGGAAAAAAGGAAAATGAAATTTGAAAATCTTTGTTTATCTATTTTACAAAATTGAAATAACCTGAAATCAACTTATACAACATTTTTCCAAGTGCCTACAGGTGTTACCCATACTGGAATAAAATGGGGGCTCCACATGCTATCAATATTTTACCACTTGAATTTTCAATTTATTTCCATACTTGTTTCCTATCTGTAAACACAGCCTGCAGTTCAGTCAAAAAGTCCCTGAATTTTGTCATGTGACTGTCACTAATGGCTTCTCTGTTACACTGAGGAGCACACAACTGTTTTTTTTTTTTACACAATTTGGTTAGAGCAAACACTTGATTTTTGGACGTGCAGAATAAAGTGCTTTTAACTAAATATCAAGTTTTCCGACTGAACAGCACGTCACAGATGAGTAGTTCAAGGAAACTTGAAAATCTGACAATTTGTTCTGTTTTTACTGTTTCTTGTGCTGATAAACTGTCTCATTTTAGTATTGTTTTTTTTTTATAAAGATAACAGACAGGATTTGGGTTTCAGAGGGTTAACATATACAACACAAATAGCATTGTTCCTCACTGCACTATGACAGGAACTCAGACAGCACCTCGAAAAGTGCTCAATAATCTGACAAAGACAGCCCAGAGGCCTGACTGCTGGCCATCTTTTTAGCCAAAGAAGATTAGGAGACAAAGTAAAGAGCTTTCCGCTGTTTTCTGTGTTTGATGTCGCCCTACTTTCTGTGTTTTCAGAAGAGTTAGAGTGAGTGACTGTCAGTAGAAAAGAGCAAATGTATCTCTATGCTGTGTGTATATATATACATTATTTGACCAAATATTCAACCCAAGGTTTGGCTTTTTTAACACTCAGCAACTAATTACATTGTATGTCACTAACACCAGCTCTTAGTGTCAATGTGTTTCCATTAACCAATAACCTCAGTTCCTGTCAGCCTCACAGTGATAAGAGGATGACAAACTAAATATGTAGCATAAGCAGCAACAGACAAGCGACAGAATGCATAACATTAGCCTTTGGTACTTCAACACTGGCAGGAAGATCAAGCCAAAGGGTCAATTGCTAGTGTAATGAGTGAGAACATTCTTTTAATAGTGCCCTCTATGGACGGCTTATACACTAATCCCATGTATGTGTGTGAGCCTGTGTGTCAGTGTGCATAGTGTACATCTTTTCTGTGGACTGGAAGAAGAGCATTCCAGGAAAAATGCAGCCGCCGTAATGACAGATTAGCAACCACATGCAGCCCTTTGTACAGCCAGCCAGCTTTGTTGTCAAATCCACTATCCAATGTGAAGTGGATAATGACCTGGACTCTCTTCTTTATTCCTTCATCTTGCTCTCTCTCTCTCTCTCTCTCTCTCACACACACACAAACACACAACCACAGAAGCAAATACTGGCCTCTGAAATAAAAGAAGCGAACACAGACACATGTAGAAAAAAAACGCTCAAGGAGAGCTCTGAATATGAAAATCCAGTTTTAGGAGCAATGAAGCACAGCTGCAGAGGAAGTGTGTTTGCACCTACCTCTGCTGTGTGATTGGCTGACTTGGTACTGGGCAGAACAGAGAGCGAGTCAAGGCAGTGGGAAGGAGGGGAAACTGGGTTTGTTTGGTGGGATGTGCTTTTAGAAACAGGAAGGGATGGGAACTCTACATCTGTACCATAGTCCACAACACTAAATCCTGTATAATAATAAGACGGACTGAGGGGACACAATCTGCTACAGCTACTGCCAGTCATTTTAATTAACTAGAAGCACACACAAATGTTAAGGCATAACTAACAGGGAACATGCATGTATTTGTCCTGTGAAAATGGTCTTCAGCAAGCAGCCAGCATGTTCTGAAAAAGCCATAGAGGGAAGAAAGTGTCCTATTCTTACATTATTATTTTCTTTTTCTCCCGGCATATCATATTATAAGAACATTAGTGTCAGTGAAAATGGTGGGAGACTGTGAAAGTCTGAATTGATGAATAATAATCCTGCCTGTCATCTGTACGGCATTGTATTAAACTGTACTGCAACGTGTAATTTACAGCCCATTGTAGCCCTCTTTGTAACAGTGACAATGAAGGACTGTCTGACATGTGAATCCTGTTCATAACTTCTGTATCACCCAGTCTGACACACTGTTCACGCCAGCCTCGGCAAATGACAACCGGCATTACAAGCAGGGCCTGCTGTCTTCATCTCCTCACTTCGGCTCCCTTCCCTCCCCCCAACGTCATCCACTCTCAGCAAATCGTCCTTCTTTGTCCTTGACGATCCTCCAAACACTCTCTTTACCTCCGTTCCTCGCCTACACTGCGTTTCTCTCGCTCGGTGTTTACCTGAGGATGGGGGCATAGTTTATGTTAGGTGGATTCTTTCAGACTGTCTGGTACAAATCTTTCCACCCCGCTCTCTCTGCTTCTTTCACTGTTCTGTTTATCGCTCTCACTGTGTTTGTCTCCCTTCTCCTCTCTTGGCCAACACTCAATCTATTCTTCATCAGGGCTTCATTCGGGCCATCTAAATATTTCAGATTCTGTGAAGGTGATACACAAGCCTCTGGCAGCTCGGCAGCTACCTGACTGTGAGCTTA
Organism: Chromis chromis; assembly: GCA_900302755.1. Taxonomy (NCBI): domain Eukaryota; kingdom Metazoa; phylum Chordata; class Actinopteri; family Pomacentridae; genus Chromis; species Chromis chromis. Next base: position 6,057 of record OMNN01010035.1, read on the forward strand.
ACTATATAAAACCTTACTGGAAAGGTCAAACCATGAAGAACAGACCTTGTCAGAATTACGGGAGGTGTTGCAAAGAGCGATGTTCTTACTGTATCTACAACACCTTTTGTTTAGATGCATAAATGGAATGCTTGTGAGAGACGTTATAAATGTATCATATGCATTGTGGAACTTTTAGCAAAATAAATATGAAGTGCTTCAACCACATTCAAGAGGACATACAGGGACAAATAACTGATCAAGCAACAGAATCTCTGACACATGACGGCATCAAGAATGCTTCTTCTGATCTACATGAGTGTTGCAGTTATGTACGCCCCCTTTTATTCTTTATTTTGTGCCTTTTATCGAGGTGGAGCCATGCAGCAGCAAGTAGCAGCATGAAGCTAATGATTTTTTTTCCACAGCGGTAAAAGCAAAAGCAGGTACTGAGGTGTATTCAAAAAACCTGTTTCTGTATGCCAACGTGTCCACCTCAGCCAAGTGTAGAATCCTGTTGCAAGAGTTCCAGAAGATAAATCAAATTATGATTATTAAAACGAGTGGAGCAAAACATATCCATAACAGCCATATGACCTTGTTGTGTACTTTTAAAGTCGTCCAAAAAGAGAACGGATGACTGGTGAAAACATCCAGCACAGTTAAATATTCTTCCAGTACATTCTACATTCAGATTTTCATTATCCAAAACACCTGGTTGGTTAGTGATGCAGACACATTAACTAATTAGGAATTTATGCCACTACATCAGGTCAAATCCTATCAGCACGGTGTGGGAACTAGATGGTACTGGGCTCTGCTGAGGTTCAATAGAAACTCAGTTAGGAGTAAGTACAACAGAGAGCAAAGCGGAGTAATGCCTCCTGAGTGTGTCGGGGGGCTGCACCCAGAGCGCTTTGTCTCTGCATCCTGTAAGGAGAGTTCATCTGATAGCCTGTCTGGGATCTGATACAGTCTGAAACATCAGGCCCATACAGGCGTCAGTGCACTTAGACTTCTAACACACTGACTTGCTGGCGAGTTGACTGCACCACAAGGGACTGTGTTTGTACTGATAGTTCGAGATAGGCGGAATTCATGTAGCAGCGCTTTCAAAGTCTACACCCTACAGAGCCGCTACAAGAGTGAGCTTTGTTTCACCCCGATCATATGCGCTACAGCACGTTACGGCGCATGTGACGTGGTGTTAATTTTCACACAGGAAAATAATACCCTCTTTGTGATATCCTTCCACACGTTACTGCAATAACCAACAAGCAAAATAGACCTAATGGCCAAAGCTGAGTCTGCTGACATAACCTAAAAACAACAAACTTTCCTCAGGAGAGGCCCCCAGCTGAGAATTAAGAGGCCAGATGTTAAGCCTTCTTGTTTACTGTGGATACCACACTGCCCAGTGTTTACCGAGCGTTTTGCTGTGCCGTTAGTCCAGCATTTACAAAAATCAATACACTTTCCACTTGCAGACTGGCACAGCAATTACTTGTTAATAATGCTCTCTACCAAACAAACACATGAGACCTGTGTGCCAGCAGGCATGCACATCAACAAGCCAGAGCCAGACAGAGATATACAGGATGACAAATTAGTGCAGCCGCAATTTTTGTCAACATCAGGCTCTTGACTTTCTCTAAGTTGCTTTAGACAATGGTGTCAGCTAAATATATATTATGTGAATGAATAAATTAGCACAGAGGGCGAATGCAGATGCTTCCATACAGGCTCGCTTAATGGTTTGAGTTCTTGTTCAGTTTGTGTCTGTTATATATATTATCACTACAACCTTCATCCAAACATCAATTTTTTCAGAAAAATCTAAAAACTTGTATGAAAATATAAAGTAATACAAATACAGACACAAAATATAAGTGAGAAAAGACATTATGAGCTACATGGATAGGAAACAGAATAGGTTGTACTGATGGTTAGAAGAGTGTTTGAGGATTCTGGATAGTGATAAATGTTCTTTAGACAGCCTACTGAAGTTTTGAAAGATTGCCAGAGTTTTATTTTTCTGAAAAACACATGCTTACCTCTGATTTTTAATAAAACATGTATTACACTCACAACCTATGATTCACTAAATGCATATATATGTTCTAGTGGCTCTTGGTGAACTCACACTGTACTTTTCCACAACCTATTTATACACAACTATGACACAAGGCCTAGTGCAATCATAAATATTTCCTGTATAGAAGAAAATCTTCAGATGAATCATGTTAAAAGAAAATAAATGCAATCGGATCAGACGTTGGCAACATGTAGATGTGAAAACATATAAGATAAGAACTACAGTGCAGTGGTTTGATGATGTAGTGGATAAGGGATTGTGAATTCATAACCCCTCAACAGATGAATTCATAGGCAATACCACTGCCAGAACCTTATAAATCAGTTCTGCAAACATTTTACCAGAACTAACAGCCTATTTTTCAGTAGCTGCTGGTGAATATGGCAAAGGATACTGTTGTCCTGACTGTCGATCCACAGCAGCTGGAGCTCAGTGGCCGACTGGCAGAGTCATTAAGACTGTGACTAGTTAAGATGGATGTGTCCGAGCAGCACAGGTTCTCATCAAGGACAAAGTTTACACAAAGCCGGTCGCCTGTTTGATCCGACTTACAAAGGACACTTGAAGAATTCCCACAGTAAGACATTTACTCCAAAAATGAGGGGGCGGCTGTTGGGAATCCTTCTCATCTGAAATTGTGCGGACTATGACTGTACGTAGTGACTGTTTATGCAAGCAGTGGAACTTATTGTGTAATTGCCTGTACAGAAGTCAGTTTCTCTGCTAATATTCAAGCTATTTTTAGGGTTAGCTGTTTTCACTTTGTCTGTTGATAACTTAGATTCTAACTATGTAAGCTTGATGTATAGTGCCTTTCACATTGTTGGGCCTAATCCTCTGAATACCAGAACCTGCTGACAGATTTGAGAGGCATGTTTTGTTTTGTTTTTAATCGCCAAAATTACACCATTTATCAAAGACAGAAAGTGTAAAACATCAACAGGTTTGGAGCTTTCAGACGGTCCTTGAACTACTTGTTGTTGGGAAAATTAACCAAATCTAAGCATAAAATCGTGATATTTTAATAAAATCACTTTTTTTTAATGTCTTGTTAAATGATTATCTGAAAATGAACGATTTGTCCTAAGCAGATTCTGTAAAAAAAAAAAAAAAAAAAAAAAAAACCTAAAAATTCTGTGTTTTTTTGGCAGAAGAGAGGAGTCATTTGTGGCTCAGCTGCACCTAACAGTCATTTGAAAAAACATTCAGGGACTTTTTGGCTAAACTAGGCTGAATTGCAGGCTGTGTTTACACAAAGCAGAGCAGAGACAAGTACAGAAACAATTTAAAAATGTAAGTAGTAAATTAGCACTATTGTTTCAATAATTGGTAACAAAAATTAGGCGCCCCGATAGCCTAGTGGTTATGTCACGTGACCCACGTGCAGAGGCATAGCAGCTCGAGTCCGACCTCGGCCATTTACCGCATGTCCTTCCCCACTCTCTCCCATTTCTAACTCCATCCACTGTCCTGTCATCTCTAATAAAGGCATGAAAAGGCCAAAAAGAAATCTTACAAAAAAAAATTTTTGAATTAGAATTTTTTTTTTTTTTTAATGACGGTAGCATTATAACTTTGTCATACCGCACAGGAGACAACTTTGAGTTCTCTCTGCTTCTACCAATGGTTGTACTAGAGTGAAAAATTAGCTAACAGTGATTTAAAAAGTTCAGAGGGTCAGTTTGCATTGCACATTACTATCGTCTGGCAGTATGTAGTCCGTTATTATGTCTATTCATACATGCTGCTATGTAAAAGGAGGCAATAATCATGATCCCTTTCTTGGTGTTTTTATTTCAGCAACCATCTGGAAACACGGTTATGTCCTTTGCCTCTGTGCTCTGTGCTCTCTGACAGGAGCTCTGTAGTGGTCAATATATTATCCAGTGAGTCTTAAAGGCTGGAAACCTAAAAAACAAGTTCTTTGTAACATTGCGCTTACGTTTTCATCATATTTTCGCCTGTGGCATTCTCTTAACAGCTGGTTTGGCTTATAGATGGTGCTCAAAACTAAAAGCTCCAGCCAGCCAGAAACCACCAACCACTCTGCAAGCACCTGGGCCCCAACTCGAACATCAAAGAGGAAAACATCACAGTTGACAGAAAAACACGTACTGTACACACACACACACACACACAGACACAGCGATTGTTCAAGGTTGATTATGAAACACATGCACTGCAGCGACAGGCAAGCGGACAAATACGCCATTATTCATGCATCAAGCCTCGCACAATCAAGTGTCCATTATTCCCACTGCTTTGGCGCTGACTCAGTGGAAAGGACCAACGGGCGTGATGAAACAACTAAGTGTCTGTCACACCGAGTGCCGAGTACTCTGTCACGGGTCTGATCACTCATTTGATCCAAGCAGATGTAGTTAGTCTTTCTCAGGACTCAGTGTGAATAACGAGGCGATATCAGCTCAGAGAGGAAGTTCAAATCTAAAGGTAGTCTGACTTTGTTTTGGAGAGATTCATGTCTCCTGTTCATTCAGCAAAAGAATGCCATTCGTGTTTCAGGTGAACCCATGAAAATGTATGTTTTTGCGCATCAACCTGCCATCTGTCATACGAACTGGAGTGAACAGCTGGATGATGGGTAGCAGGAGAGTATAGACGACTGAACAAACGTCTGACCCGCAGCTAGAGTCGGAAAGAAACGTAGCCAAGGAGAGGCGAGGGGAACAGACAAAAGGGATCCTGTCAGATGCTGCTGGTGCAGAACGGTGGATGTGCGAGCTGAACCGCTGACATGTGGCTACAGGCCTCGGAGACTAAACACCAATCAGGCCAGTCGGAAGATCCAGTCAACAGAGCAGCGGCGCAAACCTCATTCAGAGTTGAAGTCGGACACACTGCAGAGAAAGACTGATCTCCTGAGATGAAGACAGAGGTCGAGGTCATGGCTGAAATGAGCTGGAGATGCAGTAGCAAATGTGACAGTCTACCTACAGCTGTCTTTGCCAGTAACCCTTGGAGGGACATTTCACATCACATCTAGGCTGACACTCCTAATCAAAAGCCCCTTTATGCTCATCCGTCCGTGACCTCGGTGAGTCCTGATTGACTATGAAAGCAGTAACAATGACAGCCAAAGGGAAAAAAGCGCACGTCCAAGTTTCAACAGATGGATAACATACATGCTGGTCCATATGCAGTGCATTAGCGCTTTGCAGCACCTGTGCTCATTGGCGGCTTCGGCACTCAAGGCTTTCACACTGCCGGTGGTCTAATGCACACAAGACAAAGGAGAGATTACACTGGAAAGAGGGGAAAAAGAGACACAGCCCCGGGCACCACTGTGCCAAACAAAAGGGAACAAAGCACTATATAGCTATGGTGTGGCCAGTTTTGTGATGGAAATAAGGAACCAGTTAAGAGCTATAGATGGAAGCACACATTAGCTAAAAGTATAGAAGGAATAGCCCCGCACAAAGAAGGCCTTTCATTTACAGGGAGGAAGGAAGCTTTTAAAGGCAAGAATGAGACACATACAAACACATGCGCACTCCTTCCCTCAAAAGAGACAAACACACACACACACACACACAGGAAAGGAGGGAGGCAGCTTTAGCGTTTAGTATCTCCTGAATGATCAGCTCCTCCAGGCTCCTTTTTAGGAGCGTATAGGGATGCCTGACTCAGAGTACTGGCAGACACTGTGAGAAAGGTTGGCTGGGAACGGAGATCAGGTGGTTGGAGAACAACTGTTGGGAGAGGTAACGCAGCCACTGAGCCAGGCTTTCTGGTAACACACACACACACACATGTGCACAGCTTGATTACAGTGAGAGCGTAGCCTCCCCTGCTAGGCTGGGAGCTAATTCAGTGTAACATCTGCTAGGACACTCACTGCAGGAGACCAATACGGAGCGCTGGAGAGCTGCTCCGGTACGGGTCGACTGGGGTTTGGCTCTGAGGTTGTGTGCCGAGTGAAAGAGAACAGAACAGCTGGCTGAGAATACAGCGAGTGGACACAGAAGATCAGACCGGCAGCTGCAAAACACACCATGCCAATTACCTGCGATGATCTGTAAGGACTCTTTTTTTTTCTTAACATTTGTGTTGATCTCATCAGAGTATTACTTTGTGCCAAGCTAAGCAGGACATGTGGTAAATCCTTCTTACTCATATTATTTCTCCGCCTAAGTGAGGTTTGAGAGCCAAGAGTCAAATGGACAGAGTGTATCGTGCAGCTTCCACACCACAGTGGACTTTGTAAGACTGAATGGAATGTCTGTGTGTGGGTGTTTGTCCATAGCTCCATTCACATTAATTAAATCGGGGGTGAGGCCATCCAAATAGGGCAGCCAAAAGATTGCACAGAGAATGTATAATGAGGTCAAAGGTCACCCTAATAGGTGACTACTGAAATTGTAGCTGAGGTCAGAGGGCAAATGCCACAGTAATGAACGCCGATGCATTATGATTGCTATATTGATTTAAACAATTCACTCCATGTGACATGAAGGTTAAAAAAAAAAAAGCAACATCATGATGGATTGATCATGATCAATATGACTGTGCTAGAGTACACACTATTAGTTTTTGTCATACAGCCAGCTGGGATACTCATTCAGACTTCCTGTCCCTGGCTCACCCACACACATTCACACGCGTGGTATCCCCCGAGTGCTAAAAACACACATGCACACAGAGACGCTGCCAGGAATGGGAGGGAGAGAAGAGAGCAAGTGACTGATTGAACAAGGTATCAAAAATGACTTACAGTAATGCCTTGCATAAGACAGATCAATAATTTATTGCAGTGAAATGCCATGCTAGGCAGGTAAAGATACTGTATAAGCACATGTGTCATTATATATTCTAATATATAGTCCCATATGATTTTAGTACTAAAATTCAATACTTAAGATTTGAAGGTAGGTAACGTGTGGTATATACAGTATCTTTAGGACCACCTTTTTTATGTGGTTTCACTGGACCAGTGCAATCAGCATTAAAGACAGTTTTGTTCAACTTAAACTACAGATCTTTTCCTATAACTACATATGTTGTTGTATATATATGTTTATATATTGTCTCATTTATTTCTCTTATTTGAATTTTTTTATGGTTGCTTTTTGATGTTTTGCAAAGCACCTTATAACTCCAGTTTTGGAAGGTGCTATAGAAATAAAGTATATTATTAATATTATATTCTGCATGGTGCATTATTGGTGCTTTTTATATTTACGATACAGAGGAGAAGAATGGCTCTTAACCAACATATAAAAATGAGACTAATTGATTGTGAATACATCTACAATGTGATGTTAAATAGCTTGTTGTATTCACATTAGGGCTGCAACTTATTTACAAAATCTGTATTATCGCTGTCGATTCATCTGTCGGTCATTATTTTCTTGATTAATTATTAATTTTATTGTTTCCCAAAGTCCAAGATGACGTCCTCAAATGTCTTGTTTAATCCACAACCTAAAACATAGTCAGTTTACTATCATAGAGAAGGAAATGATGCTGAAACTATTTAACTTTAAGAAGCTGGAATTAGAGAATTTTGACCCTAATACTCCTAATACTCTTATTACTATTATTGATTAATCAATAATTAATTAGTTGACAATTTAATAGTTGACAACTAATCACTTAACCGATTAATCGTTGCAGCTCTAATTACCAACCCATGGATCATTACTTTAACTCTAACCTACAATACAGCGCATCTCTGCATTCATCTAAACTGAATCATCAGATACCTGGTTTGCTGAAGTATTTGCAAGATGACAGCTGGTTCTTGTGATTATACAAACAGTAAATAATCAGCCAACTCATTTCATTTAAAAACTGCCAACAAATAACCCTGACATGTCGTGGCTGATTCTTTTTCTTTTTTTTTTAAATCCAAGGACAGTGTTCCCACCGAAAGTCTTTTTTACTTTTCACTTCAAATCAAAGTGCCCGTGACCATGATTTCTACTCGGCACTGATTAATTCTGCACTGAAATACCACAGCACAGGGAGGAATGGGGCAGCAGTAAAAAAAAAACAAAAAACGAAGACTAAGATAATATAATCATCAGATAGTGAGACAGGGGATAGTGAAAACGCTGGCCTAATTGGGCCGATGTCGGTCTAATTAACTAACTTATCATCTGGCTTCGGGCCATCCAGCAACTCTTACTGTTTAATCCCCAAAGGCTGCAAGGTGTTGGTGGTTTAAGAAACTGTCCTTCAGCATTAGAATCTGATTTTACAGTAGAAGAGCAGGAGAAAAGAGAGCTTCCTGGCATGAAGTATCACATGTAAATATATAGAATGCTATTATTGATTATACTGTAGTATTACTAACCTCATATAGAGCACACTCATATGGACAGACAAACACATTTTCCACTTTACTTTAGCATTTCCTATTTGTTAGTCCTCATTAGCCATTATTGATTTGTTATTTAATCCCATCAACTGTGGAAATATGCTTTAACCACAAACCTCCAGACCGACAATAATAGACTATTAGGGGCAAGACAGCCACATATCAGCGGGTATGACTCAGCCGTGACCATGACGCTGAGAATACTTAAGGCACGCCAAGGTCACGGTAATGGTGTGTGCATCTGTGCTAATGTGCCTGTGTGTAGACTTACATGATCTCACTGTATTTGTGTACTGTACGTGCAGAGCAGAGACACCAAACAAATGCGAGTAACTGTCATTCTATCTTTTAGCAGGAAAAAAAAGAAGAAAAACATAAATTAGTCAGAAGCAAGAAAGGTTTTCTCTTGAACTCTTGCATAACTGTTAAGTGCTTGGGGAACTGATAACAACATGTGCAAAGGAGTAGAGGAGATGAGGAAGTGTGTTTTTCACTTCTTGACCTGAATATTCAAACACCCCTGTGGCATTGGACAAAGAAACAGGCAAGCACTCAAGTTCACAAGGAGAAAAAGAGGGCATAGACTTCTCTTCCCACGCAACATGGGCAAAACTCAAATGGCAAAAACAATATGTAGCCTATGATCCCTGCAAACACTACTTTTCCCGCTTTGTTCCAGCTCTAATAGTTGCATTTTTATTAACACCGGAGTTAGACAGATCATGTAGCTTTCTGCACATAATTGGCTCTAAATTGTAGTGTGTGCTGTCAATAGTGAGGTCTTATTTGCACTCTAAAGCCAGGATTTGCCTCTGGCACTGAATAGTTTTTATCTTCAAGTCTAAACGTGTCTCCATTTTTCTCCCAGCACCTTCTTCTCCATCTATTCAGCTGCACTGCACTTTTCCTCATTTTGTAATTAACCATCCAGACATTTCTATACATTCATAATTCATACAAAAAGTACTTTATGACAGTTACTGTACAAAAACGAGACAGATGCAGCCACAGCGTACAGTCCTGAGTGAACCTTGGGTGGATGCAGAAACAGAGGTTTCCATAAACCACAGCATGCAGCTGTGTTGTAACTATCTGCAGCAACAAGCACTCCCATGTATGAAGCTTTAAAAACAAAGTGACACTTACGATCTAGTGAATATGTGAAACATGGTCCAGCAGAGTCTCGCCGAGCTGGATCCCTAAAACGCACGACTTCACTTTGGGTTGCATTCCTCACAGCTGGTCTCGACGTTTTTCCTGACTATTTTTGAGTCTCTGGGAACGTGGCTGGAGCCTCTGCCCTCTGAGTTACACCACACCGCTCCCTAAGGATGTCTGTTGCTACTAACACACCCCTCTCCACATCCCATTTAAAAAGACAGCGCTGTTATTTAGGACAAGCCTGCCCATACTACAGTGTAACATGATACTGAGATCAAGCAATGCATAAATACTACCATGAAAAGATTTGGGTGTGCTTCAAAATAAAACACAGAGAGTATTTATCTGACATGTTCTGCCTCATAGCAACTTTGTTGTATCATATGGTGTTTTTATTGTTAAATCTCCTTTGACATCACTGTATTGTTTCTTCATGGTTATATATATATATATAGTTTAGCTGCAGTATTTGCATAATAATAGCCAAAATGTGACAGTGCTGACTCCCACGATCTCTGCTCTTAACAGAGGAGAAACAGCAAATTAAACCAAAAAAGGGGTAAAGAGGGAAGGAGATGATGCCTATTATAAAGTTATTTACGCTCTGAGAAAGACATCTATATTCTTCTATCTAAAGTCAGTCCCTCGGATACACAGTTTCTCTGTCATCATCAGATCTGTCTCCCCTGCTTTTTCTCACACTGACATAGACCCTGAATTGGCAGCCAGGAAGTCAGCCCGCCCCCCTCTTTTTTCCCGCTGTAGCAGGAAACAATGGCTCAGCCTTCAGCACCATGCACTGTGGGAAAATACTGGGTCCTTGGCTTGAGAGAGGGACTCAAGGAAAAGAGGGAAAAAAATGAAAAAATAAGAGAGGAAGGCACAAAAAAAAAAAGGAAAAGAGAGAAAGAAGAAGAAAATGAGGCCAGCCAGGTTTAGGAAGCAGACCGACTGCCAGATGTATCGTATGGTTGTTTTCACATAGCTCGCGACCCACTGAGGGAAGGCTGATGTCACAACTGAGACATGCTGTCAAGAGACACTTCAATTCACACTGATGTTTGAGCTCCGGAAAAAGACAAAGTCCCAGAAATGCCAGTCATTTCTTGTAAAATAATTACATGGAAACAGGTCCACTTCGAAGTGGACTAGTTTAACTGAGTTAAAATGCTTTCTGAGTGACAGAAGAATATTATAACTCAATCAGTTCAAGAGTCTGCAGCAATTACATAAATGCTATTATGTAAAAAGACTCAAGTGGGACTCTACGGGAGCTGGGAGCAATCGTCTACCTCAACAATAGCATTCATTGTGAACTGTACAGCGGAAAGGTCCTTGCACCCCATTATAGGTGGACCGGTTCTCCAGCTCCCAAACAATTTAAGCATCATTTGGAAGGTGAAACTAGGGGGGGTTTAATGTACTTGTTCCTCCCGATGCAATGGATTAGAGTTGCTTGCTCTTATCTAGAGTAAACAGACTTGCATGCCTTGCTGTTCTAGAGAATGGCTGGGTAAAGGTTAACTACAAAGCCAAGGCAAAGCTGGGAGACTAAACACTCAGGGGGATTTCCTCATTCCTCTGGCCTGGGCCGTGATAATATCATACCTCATAGGGTTGTTTGGAGTGTGACTGCTCCCAAATATAATGCAGGACAGGCCAAGGCTATTGTATCTATTGAAACTTGTTTGTAATCAGTGGAGCAGGAGAGGAATGCAACTTAAATCGTATTCAATGGACAAAGCGTTCTAAACAATGGTCCTCTGTACTCAGTTTGTCTTGTGGCTGAACAACATTCACATTAATAGGTGCAGACATTGTATTTTCATATGCACACACATACAAACAGATTAAAAAAAAACATTTGTATTCCGTGTGATTTTGCTGAGAAAAATCCACGTCAAATCATGCCAACCAGTGTGTGGGTGAGTGTGTGTGAGGTCACGAGCCAGACAGCAACAGGATGGATTCATGAGTAAAGGTAGTAGAGAAAAGGCTCTCTCGGGCTAAATGTCGGTGTGTAGGCAGTCCCTGAGTGGCCTCGCCTCTGGGATGCTATTCCCCTGCTAACCACTAACCTGTTTAGTAGAGCACCACCTGCATGCACAGAGGTAAGGGAAGGGGAGGGAGGGAGACGGAGAGAAATAATCTCTGGATACAGTACATTCCAGGCAAGCTTCCACAAGTCTGCATGGCAGAGAGGTGGGTGGTGGATGGAGAAAACATGAGACACGTTGGACAAGGAGATGTTGATAAAGGGCAGGGACGAAGACAGCAGATGGAAAAAAGGAAGATAAAAAGGAAAAGACGAAGAAACTGACAAGACACTGAGATGAGCGAAATAAACTCACATGATGGTTGGTAACTGACAAATTACATTAGGTGCTCCTGAAGTTACATTTGAATGGCAACTTCTGGAACATACAAGATGCACTAATGAGATGCAGTTTGCCGACTATTAGATAACTACCATACTGTATTTCCAGCCATAACAATCCCCTTAATACCTTTGGTTGCATTAGGACATTGTGGGAAGCATTGCAACTCAACAAGCAGGATTGCTTTACTGCAATATTTGCTTCATGTAGTGAAGTACCTCAAAAGAATCGGGTATTTAGAGGACAGGGCTGGCATTATTTTTGCATAACACCAAACACAACAGTGTGTTGGTAAAATTTTCAATACTTTCCAACACCTCTATCCTGCCCGTGGCGTTCAGCCCCAAATCCATTCATTCCAACTCAAGGTCAAAAATATAAAACAGTTGGACATTGCAGCTTTTTTTTGCAAACATACACAAAAAGGAGTTTTGAGGTTGGGGACTATTTTCAGATGCAAAGAAACCCTCTGAACCCCAGGTAGTTTCTAGCTGTTTCTGCTCCTGTCTCATTTTTACTCACTGTGGGCTCATTTTTACTGCAATATGAAGTCCTGTAGCTGCATGGAATCACGGCTAAACATAGAAAGAACCCCGGAAATGTATTTTTAGCAATTTTCAGGCTGCCCTGCACATCAACTCTAGAAAGATATTTCACCATGCTGGACGTATGTTCCAACAACTTGCTGACAACTTGCTCTTCTGTGTGCTGTTTTTGAACCATGCTGCATTTCCTCTAATCGATCTAATTTGTGTCCATACTGCCCCGTATAAACACAGCCTGCAGTTCAGCCAAAAATCCCCTAAATTAGTGTCACATTGCTGTTGGTCACAGCTGAAGCAGTGATGGCTTCTCAGTAGGGCTGGACCCGAATATCAGAATATCCGAATATTCGGTTGTTGTGGTGGTATCTGGATAATAATTTTGAGATCCGAATACTCGGCCACAGACCCCCGGCCAGCAGCACGTGGTTTGGGAGGCGGAAAAAGGACCCGACAGAAAGGTATGGCGAGGACACTGCTGCTGTGCCACAAAAAAACAGCAGGAGATATCCATGCTAATGCTGTCGGACTCCGACGATGAACACCCTGAGGAGCAAGATCGAAGTGCCAAGTGAGAGATGGAGCAGTATTCGTACTCCGCCGCCACACGAGCTGAATATTCGAATATTTGTCATTAATTGGACCTGAATATCCGGAGCACAGAAATTGCTATTCAGACCAGCCCTAGTTCTCGTTTTTTACATTAAAAAAATATCACAATGTTAAGGTTAGATTTAGTTGTTTTTCCTAAAAGAACTGCACAGTACAGTACAGTTTGTGGCTCTGATAAATAGTGTAAGTTTGCAGATGTTTTAAAGATAATATCTCTTTTGTAAACCCGCTGCTGGGTTACCGGGATCAGAGACTTAATACAAAAAAAAAGGAGTTTTGAACAATGATGGAGGTCTGTGGTACAGAGGAATAAGATACAATATCCTCTGGCTGTACATGCAACACTTACTAGCAGGATAAATTAATTGGGTCTTTCCATTGGGTTTGCTGGCAATAAATAAAATAACAGAAAATGACCCGCCTTATCTTCTAATGTGCTGTATTAAAAACAGACATTACCCATTTGAAGATTTCATCTACAACACCCGCTCCCTATTCCAGAGTCAACAACAGTTAATGAGAGCACACAGTATCTGCTCCCTACCTTCAAAGTGTTTTGTGAGTGCGCGTAAATCACTAGTCATTGCAATGTCAGTATCCAAATGCAGTCAGAGAAGAGTCCGATCAATGTGATTTTGTGCTGCTGCACAGACAGTCAATAGCAGCTAAAGTGTTGTTAAAAGATCATCGTAGTCCGCAGACAGTCTGTCTGTCGTTTCATCCAGAAGTAGGCAGGAAGAGATGAGAGAGGAAATGGTAAGCAAAAGAGGCATTAGAGATCGCTCCCTTCATTCCTTCATTCATTCCTCTACAGCCTGGCCTCCATTTCATTTTTACTGTACAGAGACAGTCATACAAAGATGAGGTAGTAACATCAGCTACATCGTGTTTCTTTCAGTAAAAGAAACATATAAAGACAGGGATAAAGAGTATGAGAGCAGAAGGACAGAAAGAGACCTGTAAGACTGATGCTGAGAGCTTCCCCTCCTGTTGTTCCTATTGACTCTGCACTACAGCCTTCAGGGCAAGAGAGGGCAAATGAGTGATTCAATTATTGACAACGCACAACACGGCTTCATCATGAGCATATGTTGCTTTTTCATCCTCTCCCAGGCAGGGCTGAGGAGACCCACTGTATTTCTGCTGAACCATCTTTTATTCACAGTGGTCATTGACAGTAGATTGAGGCTAATATTCTAATCTCAAGTTCACTGACATGCATTATGAATTTCGAAGTATTAAACTCGCTCATTGCTTGTTCATACATAATTTTTCGAAAAGGTCTTTCTCTCTTCTGTCCATGCTGGGATTCCTTTTCGGATGAATAATGTTAGCTAAAGCAAGCCTAACACCATCCCTGTATTGTGTGTGTCAGATATGCTATATTGTCTAATGTTTAATCATGGACTAAAGATGGGGACGTTCTGATGCAACACAAAAAACCTGATACAAAAAAGTGTATTAAACATTGACTATTGTTACTGTTTTAAATATGAAACTTTGAGAGGACAGAAAAGTACTCTTTCAGACATGCATTCCTTTCCATTATTCTGACGGCCCTTTCAACATGTCAGCTAATCACTTTCTCCGTAAAGCCGCGATGACAGTCTTACACAGCTGGACCAATTAATATTTCCGTATCACTGTCAACAAGGCAAAAGTCTCAACTGCATCCCGTCGCATTAACTGACATATATATGTAACTGGTATACTAAGTGAATTGATTTGGGGAAGGCTTTTTCCAAATCTCAGCACCAATATTGGGCCAAAAACATCACAGAGAGCGTAAAAGACACTGCATGCTAACCTTTCTCCTTCACTTTGCTCTACAATTTCACATTTATTACATACAGACATGTCCATAAAAATAATGCTTTTACTGCCAAGACTTTATCAGATCTGATTAATGCAAAAGGACATTTTCAGGAGCTGGATTTCAGTTTGTTGCTTGCAGCTGTTTGTAGAAGTATACTCTCTGAATGGATTAAATAGTTGCAACATCATACAGCAGAAGGACACAGATAAGCATCTCTACAGCATATCTCACGATAGCGGTAACGTCATTAATTATTTATATAAAATCTCAGACATGCCAGTCACATTGTGTACTTTTCTTCACTTTAGACAGGTGAGCTGTCACTCAGAGTCACAGTTCATGTGAGTCCTGAGCTTCATCATAAAGTAGTCGTTTGAATATCATCACACATGGACAGAATTTTCAGAGTTTAAGAAATAATAAATAAGCTAGCTATTAGATAGTTGGAAAGATTCAGTCTTTTGTTTATTAGTGCATTTTTATGCATCATACATTACTTGACATACTGTCCAATCTTATGTGCACTGTGGTTCTCTCTGTCACTGTCGTGGGTAGGTCTGAATAAAGCCCCGAGGAACATTAATGTAAATGTGACCCATGTCTGAATGACAGAATGATGTCACTTTAACATGATGATGATGAAGCAGCAATCCTACACATCCCATGTCCGAAAAGGGCTATACTGTAGCTGCCCTCTGGATGTCCTCCCATGTGTTTCCATAAACATTCCCTTTTAAGTATATTTACCCTGTTTTCAGCTGTCACAATGTATTTTTTAAGATAACCCAAACTGTGTAAAGAGGGTAAAAAGAATATATGGTTTACAGGAAATGAATGTTACACAGGAAAATAGAGAATAGCCTGAAATATTATTTGTACACAACGTGCAGAAACGCAGGTCCTGAGCAAACACCTGTCCTTGTGCAGTCACGATTAAATGTTGTTGATTAAGTGCTAAAATGTGTCTGCCTCTCCCTCCCCCCCTTTTCGAAACCGTGCATGGTCCAAATCTCTTGACCCCCAGTCGAGTAGCCTCTGGGTGCGTCACCGCATGGCTCCTCCCTCCCTCCCTGGACATGTGTCTGATCAAATGCTCTGCTCCACTTCATCAGTTCCCACTAAATCGATGGACACCACAGAAATGATGTACAGTGTGACAGAGTTGTTACACACAGAGAGAACGCACAGAAAAGGATGTGCAGAGATGGGGAAAGATACTGTACAAAGTAAAGCTTCGCATTTATTCTTGCTTTTACTTGCAACACAGATATATATTTGGGAAATACACTTAACATCATCATATTATTTTTCTACATTGCACAAGCTCAGTCCAGGAGTAAGAACTAAAAGCAACTATCTGGAAGGTGAGTAAACATTGTATAAGAGGTTAAGCCACCCAGAATTAAATCGTACACAAAATACTGGAGCATGAACAATTGCTGACTGTTGACCCTCTTATGTTTTGTCCTTCCTCTTTCTCACACAGTCTCTCCATCTCACATTTAACCAACCATTTCTTTCTCTCTGTCCAACTGCAGGTTTCCAGCCGTGAAAATGACCAACAGCTCTATTTCTCGCTTGTCTAGTTAGTTAGCAAGCTCTACCCGAAATGGGATTGCTGGAGCACAGTAAAGTGTACATGCTCAAAACAAATGCACATCTGAATACAGTATGTGAACATACATTCATACGTGCAGAAACATTTGCTCATTCATGCAAGCAGCTCCCAGGGCTACTGTCACTGCATACAAACGTAGACTGGCCCGAATGCTTGTAGAATAATGTGCGGAAGTTTTTGTTCTGGAGGGCTCAGCAGCAGGCTACAATCAAGAGCCACCAGCTGAGCTCTCACACTGAAACAGATCTGTATGCTGCAGTAAACAAGCAGACAAATTATCAACCATCAAACAGCTATTTATTTGCTTTCTAAAGCAAAGATGGCTTTTTCTCCCATGAAACCACCTCTGAGGAAAATAAATGTTTGGTTCAATACCACTCTCCAGCAGAAAATGTTTAACTCTTCATCCACAATGTGGCAGGAAAGGTTTGGGTGTGTTGACCAGTTAAAGACAGCCTCAGTGTTTAATTTGTCCTTTTAATGACAACAAATTAAAACGGAATAGCTTAACTAACTGGAATAACTTAATTAAACTTGATGAGTGGCTGCGGACTAATTTCATGCATGTAAGTAGCGTGTAAGGAGCGTATACAGTTTAACACTGATGTGATTTCTGTTACAAATGCAAAGCTGTATATTAACTGTGCATTAACTGGCCAATGGCAACCCCGTTTCTCCAAAATGATGTAATCTGCATTCATATTTTTAAAGAAATGTCTGTGACTATGGCTTTGTAGGAAACACTTCCAGCTTGAAAGAGCCAACAAGGCCGTGTTGGGATGTGAAGGCACAAGTCTGCAACGTGATTTTCACACAGAACACTGAGGTCTGTGTCTGTGTGGGACCATTATTCTTAGACTCAAGTTTTAACTAGCTGTTTGGTTAGGTTTAGACACCAAAACTATGTGGTTAGGTTTGGGAAAATATCACATTCAGGGTTAAAAGTGACCTTTTCACAATGTTAACTACATGTTCACAGCTTGGTTAGGTTTAGGCACCAAAATTACTTGGCTCGGTTGGGAGAAAATATCATGGTTTGGATTGAAATGCAGCCATTTAATAATATATCTTAAGCTTCTTTCCCATTTTCAGGGTTGCCAAGGTGACGAGTCCTGGCCCATCTAATATAGGCCTATGACTGGTAAAGCAATAACGTAAATGACAAAGATATGAAGATTAGGTTTGTATACATCACAAATATAATCTGGAGGTTTCCCTTGAATCGTAATTGATAATGCAGTTTAGTTGTATCGGAGTATAATGTTAAGGAGGCTGGGCTGACCAGATGCTTGTGAAAGGATCAAACCATCTGAAGGAAATCCATTTCAATATCCATCCATAGAATGTAAATAAATCTGGGATAGCTGACGTGACAATGTGTACTGCCTGACTTAATACCATTTTGTAAGATTACATTTAATGTGATATTTGAATATATTACAGGTTACTGGCAGTAACTTTCCTGAGGTCTGGACTAACTAACCACGAAGAGTAGCCTTTTCCGCTGATCTCCTCATGTCTTGTGCAGACATTTGAATGTCTGTACAATGAAACGAGCTGTTGCTCGGTGAGCCTCACAAACTCTCTGGCCACACACACCTCTTTAGACTGCTAATTGCCTCCAACATACGACTTGGACTGAGAATGCCAGCCAAAACCAGCGGCTGACCTCACAGTGTGGCCCAGTCATCTGATTTGTGTTAGCTGGCTGCCCTCCGCCACACAGGCCAGCTTTGTGTGATGTTGCTACATTTAGGATATGGCCAACACTCACAAACAAACAACAACAACAAAAAAACATCTTTGCATGATCATTTCTGGTGTTTTATAACCTCACACATAGTAAATGCACTATCCTGAATGAAAACCAATTGGGAGTTAAAAGCAATTATATAATAATGACTGAGTATCCTGAATGTACGCAGGATGTAGTGGAGTGTGTGTGTGTGTGTGTGTGTGTGTGTGTGTGTGTGTGTGTGTGCTCAGGAAAGCAGCCTCCCTTGCATTGTCACTGATAGAGAAAAGCACAGAGGGAAGAGAACAGCACAGCTGGAGTATAAACAGCACACAGAGGCAGAGGAGCGTAAACAGTCTCAATGAAGCACCTACATCCACAGTCCACATTCCTCTCCACGGTCACACATTCACATAAAAAAATCCTCTCCCACTGCATTAAACCCAAGCAAACCAGCACACAAAGGATGGTGAGTGACATGTGAAAAGCAGCATAACACTCACCAGGCATTGTCAGAATCTCAGAACAATCGAAGGCAGGCAGAGAGAGAAACCGAGGTTGAGTCAGAATAAGAGGAGAGGGGGGAGAAAAAAAAAAAGGCAGGCAGAGATGGATGAGGGCAAAGGCGATTTCAAAGCTCCATTTTTCTCCCCCTGCTGCCGATGCAGACTGCTGCTCGCCTCTCCTCTTCCTTACTTGTGGTTCTCTTCCTCCTTCTCTCTCTGACTACGTCTCTCTTTGCTCCTGCTGCTGCTTTAAGGCGAGGGGTGGAGAATGAGCGCTACAATGCTCTCCCTCTCTCTTGCTCCCTCTCCCTCTCCTCCTTTCTTTCTCCCACCCTCTCTTCCTCACCCCGTACAGAGCATGCCCTACTTCCTGTGTTGTCTCTGAAATGGGACACACTCCCCTTTCTCCTCTGTTTATTTCTTTCACTCCGCATGAATGAATTTAAAGGTACCCTGACACTTGACTCTGATTTGGGAGTGATGAAGATTCGTCCCCTTTTCCTCCCCTGCTGTCCCTCCCCCCTCTCCGCAACTCAAGCTAAAACCCCATCTCTTTCACTGTCAGTGATTGACTGCACCTCCCATCTCTGTCTCCTTGCGCAGGGAGGAGCCTGCGTGTGTTGTGTGTGTGTGTGGTTGGTGGGGGGATCACATGTGTGTGTAGTGCAGCCTAGCTTGGCCCTGCCCCCTGTGTAGCTCCAGTGGGAGTGTGTATATTTGCTCTTTGTCCTGTCAACTCTGGTGTGTGAGGTGTGCTGCTTTCCCTCTTGGCCACTGTTGCCACCGCTGTCGCTGGGACTG
>OMNN01010039.1:6957-20653 GCA_900302755.1 Chromis chromis
GTGGATGGTGGGGGCATTTGAAGCTTAACCGGAGCCTTTCACATTCCCAAGTCTTAAAACAGGACCACCACAAAGAGAGATGATGACAGAATGAAAGACAGAGTGATGAAACCAAGTCTAAAATTCCAGTAGATGAGTAAAATATGTTGAAGGTCGAAATTGTTTCAACAATACTCTGAACACAGAGGGAGAGAGCCATGTCTTACCCGCCACTATAAGATCTCCCAGTAATGAAATAATGTGCATAGTTCTAGCTACCAGGTATTCAGCTTTCAAAGAGGCTGTTTAGGTTTCTGCACCTGTCATAAGGAGCTGGCAGCAGGCACTTTATATGATTGCAGAATCTAATGTAAGAAAATCCATTGCCTTTCCATTTTAAGTGAAGTCTGAGAGAAAAAAACATGCTGGTGACATTAAATCTGTGGTCGAAAGGGAAAATGCGTATTTCTATCTTGATAATTTAATGCTTTGAACAGGTGATGCTGGTGATCCCAGATTATTTTATTTTTCAAATTACGACACATGATACATAAAGTCTTACACTAATTTCAAGCTTTCCCTGCCCGAGGCCTGAGGTCACAGGAACACAAAGCTGATCATGGCTGAATCGAAGGAATGGAAATTAATAACACTACAGCTCTGTACGCTCAGGTGTAAGTCGACCAGCCTGGTGCAGTTGGAAATCTGAGTGAAAGTGTATCATGATTACTTGCCCTTTGCATGTTTTTGACAGCAACATGGAAATATTTATATATCGAAGACTCTGTGGGCATTTCCAATCACACAACAAAACCAGTGGAGAGAAGCCAAAAACAGGAGTGACCTTTACCCAACATGGTATATTAAATATGAAAGGTCAGCTTGCATGGTGGGGGAGGGTGGCAGTGAAGTCTAGCACATAGCAGACACAGACAAAATACTGTAATATCTATCAGGCAAATCCCCGTGCTGCCTTCAGAGGTCATTTGAATGTGAAGGGTGTTGAGGCAAGAGAGAAGCAAAGATACATAGTTCAGCAGTCCTTCTGCTGTTGTTGAATTTGAGACGTGCTGCTCTGCAGTGTCTTTGCTGGGCTTTATAAACCTTATTAATCCTGCAGCTCTTAAAGCTGATGTTAACATCTGTTCCACTTCCTCCGTCAAAAATATTGTAATTTAATATAATATGTGGTTATTTGTTAACTTTAAAAATGCAGACTCTACAATAACAGCCATACAAATGATTTCTATTCACTGTAATTAGGGCTCCATTTTATAATTCAAATGTCCTCTGAAACTGGAGTCAACTATTTTGCTGCCAATCACTCTGCTCATCACTGAAAGCACGCAGTAACAAAACAAAACAAAATTGTTACCCTTCATGCATGCGTCTGCTTTTCACTCAGGCTAAATTAACGTACAATCAATAGTTTTGACAAGTGTGAGACATCTGCGGCTTTATTAATACACCATTTAACATTAATTTTAATACTATATCTGTAAATGAAAATAATCACATCGCATTTTCTAACATGACATACAGAGGGGAATATACAGTATGTATCTCTGTCACTGGGGTAAAGATTGCCCACTAGCTTGGATTGAGTTTAACATTGGTATGTTTTTTTATTTGATTGCTTTTAAATTAAGTTTGATCTGTAAAATGGCATAGTCATCAATTTTATTTGGGTTTGGTATTATCTGAAAAACATTGTTTTCAAACTCATGAATCAAATCCAAATGCATTAAGTTTATTACAACATTTTAATGTTTGAAAAGGGAGAACTTGCTTTGAAAAATGACGTGTTTGAACTGATACTGACACACTGTAAGTCCCTCCATTCATTTTTTTCATCCATCAACTTTTCTTCTGAGATGTATCAAATATGCCAAATAGTTTTTACCCATCACTTATCCCATTCACAAACCCATTGTGTTACCAAGTAATTGCAACAATATAACAATAATGAACAAATACCAAATGGATTGCATTATTTACTTTACATTTATACACTATTGACATCCCTCTACTAATGACAGTGGTATGACACATCCTCAGGGTGACACATTGTATATTTAAGGAAACCTATGTGTGAATGCTGATCATTGAGTGCCAACAAACTGCACCAAACATACGCCAATCAGGCATAGCATTATGACCACTTGCCTAATTTTGTGTTGGTCCCCCTTATTTGGTCAAAAATGCTCTCAACCATTGGGCATGGACAAGAGGACCTCTCAGGGTGTCCTATGGTGTCTGGCACCAGGACACTGGCAGTGGATCCTTTGGGTACTCTGGGTTGTGCCGTGGGGCCTCTGTCAGTCAAACTTGTTCCACTGCATCCTGTTGATGCTTGATCAGAATGAGGTCTAGGAAGTTTGGAGGGCAAATCAACATCTTGAGTGATTGTCATGTTCCTCAAGATGTTCCTGATTGTTTGATGTTCTTGCCATTTTCCTGTGGGGGTAGGCCAGTGACATTTGGGATTGCCATTTGCATGAGGGAGTGTGCTTGTTCTGGGACAATGTTTATTTGGGTGTCTAAGTCTCATCAACATGGATGCCAAAATCCAAGGTTTTCCAGCAGAACACCACATAGTACCAATATGATCAATGTTATTCACTTCACCTGTCAGTGGTCATAATGTTGTGGCTGATTGGTATATGTAGCTAAAGCTAATGCTCCAAATGAGATCCGAACACTTTAGTTTTTTTGCAGAAACTATTAAACTGCATCCTTTTTTGTTTGGTGGCTGTATTGTTTAGAAGACCTGGAGGTCATCTTAAACCTGGATCTTATCATCAATAAGATGTTAGCATCACAAAGCCCAAAACTGATGGTGTATTCAGGTGGTTCTCATCAGATTTTAACGTCAAGTAGTTGTAAGTCTTTGAATAAGCTGACAAAGCATAAATACCAGTGGAAGACTGGGGCAAGTTTCACAGTCCCAAAGGTTAAAGGAGCAGTTAGGATCTTTCTCAATCCTATTATAAACAACTGACAAAAATACTGCATCAGATAAATTGTAAATAACTTCCAAGATAATGATCATCATGTCCGAGCTGCTTTTAAGATCCATGGTGTTTATGCTTGGTTTCCATTATTTACAGTATATGCTGCAGGATCATTTTCATTGGTCCTGTTCATGTGACAGTATGATAACCATCTGAACCAAAATGCTATGTAAATACACCACAGTTACACAAGAATCATTTGAACACTCATTTTTAAACAATTAAAGTGTCCACCGTGGGATAGTGAGGGCTTTGTTGACCCATTATAATAATATCTGGGCGAGATCCTGCTCAGGAACTGGCATACGCTGGTAATTGTTTCCATCATGATCATTGGCAGCTTACAGGAAGAAAAGAACTTCCTGTTTTACAGTTGGAATTTATTGAATATAGAAAGGAAATACGTGTTATTAGATATATAAAAGAGAAGGAACAGTCGTGGGCAGAGATAGATTAAAACTCCATAAATACAGAGAACTATGGTTTTGATTTTCCAGTATTACTGAATATTACAGCACTAAAAATTAATCGAAATTAAGCATTCACTGATGTTCAAAAGGGCTCGGTAAGTTGCTTTCATAAACGGATTGGCCATCTGGAGAGCCTGGAGTATTCCTGGTGGCTAGTCGACCTGCGGGTCAGGCAGCAAGCCAAGCAAGGCTGATACAAAAAGATTTTAAAACGTCCCAGACTGTAGCCTGATCTGACAGCTAGAGAGGGACAGGGGTGGGAGGCGGAAATATGAGGAGAAAAAAAACATGAGACTTACAGTGTAAAGAAAATTCCAGTTAAGTGCCACAAAATGATTTATTTAAAGTATATGGCGGAAGCGCAAGAAATGGCATTAGTGCAACAAGTGTAAGTTCTGTTAACATCAACTTCTCATAAAGCACATTAATGTTCACACTTCACACACTGACCACACATGAACCACCCTAGGAAACGGCTAAATATGACCAGAATACATTTTTAGAGATTCTATAAAAGTTTCTGTACAGCAGCTTTGATGACTGATTAAAATAAAAACATAACAATAAAAACTGCTTTTTTTTTTGGCCACCTAAAGGCATCTAAAATAATTATGCCTGACATATTAGTGCCTTCTAAAGTTGCTCATGTGTTTGCATACATTCCTCTAACTGTACAGTAAGGTTTTATTTTTAGTACAAGTTCTACTGAAACTGAATTTTAGGATTTTGAGTCCAAAACAAATTGAGTGCTACAATTTTCTTGACACTATCTATTTTGGTATTTTAAGATTGAGCCTTCCATGCATTGTCCACAGAATGGGAAGTACAGGAAAACCTCCTGTTATTTAAACACTGGAGTATTCTCCTTCATAAAGTAAGTTTTGAAGTCACGCTATTTAAGTAGCCGTGATTATCTACTTTTGCAGTATTATATACTGTAACTGGAGATGTTTGTTTACAAGGAAACTACATACAAATAAATAGCATCTACTATATTTATGATTTTGCTGAATTGACTCTATTAGTGCTAATACTGGATTCTATCTGGTTGTATCCGCAGCTCTTTTTTCATCAACAGTTTGAACAATATGATCACAACATTACTCCCTCGTAATCACACCACCTAGGTCTATATTTTTCTAACTTCTTACTGGCACACTTAATCCAGTCATGTACCTGCGCCTCACCAATAATAGCACCAAACTTCATCTAGATTTTTAGATCAGAACTAATCAGGGGTTATGTTGCTGACTGATGTGTTCAGGCTCAGACCACAGATGTGTATCTCGTGTATTTAACAATAAGCACTTTATGTCTTTAAACGTGAAAAAATGAAATGAATTCAGCTCATAAACAACAAAAGGAAGAGGTAAATAACCCCTTCCCCCCATACTCTTAAGTCTATGAATCTGAGGAAAAGTCTTTTGGTTATGTAATGCCAAGGCAACATTCCAACCACTCAAGCATTCGCACTGACAGGTTTATCTAACTGTATCATAGTTTACTTTAAAGGAGGGCGGTGTTTTTGTAGAAACTACATTTTTACAAATTATTAGGGCACATTCTGCAGACGTTTAATCTCTCTCTGTAGTTCTCTCTGTGAGTGACAAAAGAACAAGCAGCCATCAAGCTCTGCAGTCATCAAAGGACTTTTTATTCCTTTTGTGGGGACTTGGAAACATTAATTATGAACATCTGAAATAAAGCATATCTCCATTTTTTCTCTCTCTCTCTCTCTCTCTCTCTCTCTCTCTCTGCATCTCTCTTGTGACAGGCAACATTTGCAACTGCAGTACAGCACATTAATTGTGGCGACACCATCACTTTGGAGAGGCTAATCTCATGCATGCAGCATAATCAAGGGTACGTTCTCACAGCTTCTCTGAGAGCAATTTCCATCAGCACAAAAGATGTATCTTGGATTTTTAGATAAGTGAAAAGAGGAGAGGATCTACAGATTTATACCATCTTGTAAAGTTACATAAGCCACTCTAGGCTCATGACATACTTAAATAAGCAAGGTTATGTAACAGCTCTATAACTGCACTTTACCATTGAGTTGCAAAGCAAATTAAGTAGGTGCACAGGAATTTACAAGTGAAGTAAAACATTGTACCAGATTCCTGCTTTTGTTCTCGGTGTGCATTAAGCAGTGTTTTCACATAAAAAATAAAGGTACAGCTGTAAAGTATTTCCCCCCACTGCTGGTGACTCACAGGAAGTTAAAGGGAAAAGTGAAAAATAAGTCAAAGCTGCACAAACAGAGCATGCACATGCATAGGCACACGCACGCACCATGTTTCTGTTCGGCGAGCCTGTGTGAGAAAGACACAGACAGATGCGACTGCCTGTGTTGTGTACCCATCTATTAAAAGAGAAAGGGGTGTGGTTGTGAGAGCTGGGAGAAGTTATTTATCACTATCCTGTGTAACCGTGCGCCCTTATAAATTCAGAAAAGCGACTGTTATGAGTAAAGCCTTTCATGGAGTCATTAATATTTGACAGAAAACATGGCTTTTTTTTTTATGAGACAAACATTTTCACCATTTCTTTTCTCTGCTCTGATGTGAGCCTCGTGTCACGCCGCATTACAGGCTTTTGCTTTTATCTCGCTTGATTCTATTACTGCATCAGCCACACACCTCCAGAGTACCCCGCTCTCGACCTCTGAGATTATGAATTAAAATTTCTGCTTGTGTTAAAAAAACACCGCTTTTTGTCACCCTCCTCGGTGTCCTCCACGTCTATCATCACAACGTTTACCGGGACACCTCAATTATTCCAAACATCTGTTTCATTATCATTAATTTGCCATTGCAGTGTCTATCATTTTGTGTATTCCCACTCATACTTGATGAACATGGAAGTAGTATTGAAAACAGATGCAATCAAGTGAATAACAGCTTTGCAAGGGAACATTCTCTGATGTAGCAAGGAAAAATGTAAACAGGCGGCTCTGTGTGCATTTTGAAGACAGATCACTTCTACTTGGATTCACATAGGACCTACACTCTACGTGCAGTACCAGAGTGGAAATGATTAGTTAGTTTTAGATGGACTAAAAAAAATTAATGGCAAATGTGGTAAAAATGTGCCCACTCATTTGACAACTGATGAATCATTTTAATCAAGTAAAATGACAAGCTGTCTTCAGGGTTAGCTTCTCCAGAGTGTGAGGCTTTGCTTCTTTTTTTGTCATGTTTGATAGTATATTTGGGATCCAGATTGAGACAAGGAATCTGAACGCATCACTTTGGGATCTGCATGCTAAAGTATAATAGGAATTGCTACATATGAATGTTCATGTAAAATGGAAGCTTTAAAAAATATATTTATATATTTCCTTCTGCTCTCCACTTACAAAGCAGAAGTCATAACGCAGGATACATTTGCAACAGGTTCACAGGGTGAATATAGTCAGAAACATTGTTAAGGCACATAATAACTTGCATATAGTCTAAGTTAGGGTTAGGGTTAGGGTTAGGCTAACCCTTAAATCATATCCCTTATATTTCTACTATTCAGCCTGTATCACAATATATAGATGGTATGTTCACCCCCAGTTTAATTTTGATAGACTACGAATCTGTGCTATAATTTTACAACATTTGAAATGGTATCATTCATCATTTTTCATGAGTCTATGTTAATTTCAAACTCTTGATTGTGAGAGATCTCTGACTGTATGTGAAATTCTCAGCTTTGCAGTGAGTAATGACTCCATAAAGCAGTGATGTTTTAGTCATAGTTAGGATATTAAATGATATAGTCAGAGTTCGCACTGTTACTGGAGAACTTGTGTTTTTTGTTTTTGCAGAGGGATTCACCTTAAAAGAAAACACTTCTATGTGCTATAGGTAAATGCTGCTCTGTGAAGTCCAATCAGTGGGAGCACTACAAAGGGCCTCGTCACTGTTACAGTAATTATTTGGTTTATTTGTGAGTCAGTACTGTTGCCACCATCAGAATGGAACAATCCTGTTACGACAGCAAACACTACTGGCCGTTTAATTGACGTTGTTACATCCGTCCTTTTTTCAGATCTGCGAACAAGTAATCTGACTCACCGGATACCGAATCGTTGCAGGTAAAAGCCTGTCATTGGCCGTGCATTTCATTTGCTTTCTCCAACCTTTCCACTACCTACATGTTACGTTCGTGAAAATCCCCTTTGCTATGGGAAATGACAACAACACCAACACCCTCTGGGCTACGTACCACATCGAAACTTTCAAGTTTTGCCCAGAATTTGGATCGTGCAGTAAGGCAGCCTTTTCTTAGTGAATTATCCATGACAGTGTTCACCTTCCTGCTGCAAATGTTCCACCTTTGCTAGGCTGCGCCCAGTACAATTGATTGGTGATTTGGTTTAAAGGAATACAAACAAACCAGAGTGTTTTCTTTACCCCTATATTATAATAATAATGAAGTGCAGTCAGACCATTCTGTACTGGTGAATGGAATGGTCTGGCTATGCATGACTAGTGAACATGCAAACCAAGAATTTTTTATCTGCCACCCAAATATCCTTGATAATACTTTTAAATTATAACTGTGTTGTTATTTTGGGATTTGGTAATTTTGTTTTACTTCTATCAGTTTAATGCTAATCAAGCTAGCCACTACGCCCGCTGTTAGAGGCTAACGTGTTGCTAATATAGGATTATCAGTAGCACTTGAATTCAACTTAGGCTAACTGTATTTTTCTCTTTTTATTCGTAGTTTTGGATTTTATGTGTTTGTTTAATAGCTTTGTTGCTATCTTTTTTATTCCTATTTAAAAGTGAAGCATGTCCGGAGTTCACTTTACAAATTTTAAGATAAACCAGCATCCCCCACAGCGTTCTTATTATAAACCAAAACGTTTTTTGGAATTTAACTAAGTGAAAAGGTTACTAACAAACTTATACTCCAAAAGTCAAAACTTCAATTACTCAGCCACACTTAAACATTTGAGGTCCTTACAGCACTTTCATTTGAACTTCAGCTTAATTCAGTTCACTTTAAATTAAACTTGAGCTCATTTCAGAACTTCCATACTGAATGCTAATTTAAGACTGTCCACCCATAAAGCAAGCAACGTATTATGATCCATGGTAGTGTTTGATTGTGTTTCAATCTAGTGGCCAGGGAAATTTTAAAAGGAGTATAGATGGATGTGAGGTGAGAAAGTTACAGAGCCACAAAGTCTGCACGGGAGGAGGTTGGGGTGGATGGAAGTGTAAACAAAACACTGGACTCTAACATGGGTGACTGCTGTGTATTTTCTTTTTCAAATCAATAGTCAGTGTTTCTTTTTGCCTTAACCGCCTTATTGTTACCGTGATGACAAAGGTCCTCTGTTTTGTTCCAAACCCTGATCCTTCAGTATCTCTAACTGGATTGCCAATTCAACTACAACTTCAGCTGTTTCAGTCATATCAGCTATTTCAAATGCAAACTTGAATCTTCAGCAGAAATCTTTCTCAAGAATATATAGCATTTTCTCATTTTTACAGAACAGAACATACATTACAATAATTATTGTTTAGGTTATCTTTACTGTATCTATCCTTGCAATCATCATCATTGAATTACTCAATGTCATTAAATGTCTTTAGCCTTTATTGTATTTATAGTATAGCTGTGCAATTACACAGATACTGAGAGAAGTGTTCAACAACAGCCGCCAATCATAAAGACCAGGAAAACCCTTGTTAACATACTTGTTGTCTGTCATGATGCATTACAAGACGATACATTTTTTATATTTTCTGATTGCATTATACATGTAGCACTATGTGTTGAAATGTTTAACAGTTTATTTCCTTTAGTTTTACTAAAGTTAAATTGGGTCAATTATAGTGCAAAGTCACTGGATGTTTGCTAACTGAATTAATTGTAAATTCTGTGTATCAAATTAAATTAATAAACACAGCAGATGAAAAGCATGAACACACATAAGCAGCTTGCTGAAAAAAAGAAACATCAGATATTTATTACAAATTGCTTCATTAATAATAGTTATTCATTGGCACAAGACTGTCATCCTCCTAGAAACTGTACTGACAGACCTGGCATAACATTGTCCAATTATTTGACAGAGCAGACGGTGTGCCAGAGAGAAGCCTGCTCTTACAACGTCTTAAGCGTTGCTATTGGTTTGGATCTGCAATTCTCCGTACACATTTCAGTTTTGGTGCTCTTTCCACAAAGCCAGTGTTTAGTTTATATTCCACTGATAAACAAAATGGAGAAAAGACAGTTCACAATTAAGCTGTTTATTTGCATGTTGTATCTTTCTGTGTGGAGTTTGCATGTTCTCCCTGTGGAGTGTCGGTTTTCACGGGGTTCTCCGGCTTCCTCCCACAGTCCAAAAAACATGCTGAGGTTAATTGATTATTCTAAATTGTCCGTAGGTGTGAATGAGAGTGTGCTTGGTTGTTTGTCTCTGTGTGTAGCTCTGTGATGGACTGGTGACCTGTCCAGGGTGTCCCCTGCCTTCGCCTGAGTCGGCTGGGATAGGCTTCAGCCCCCCCGTGACCCTACAGAGGATTAAGCGGTGTATGTGGATGGATGGATTTGCATGTTGTTTTAAATGTGTGCTATTGCAGTTTATCGTACAGATCTGACAATGTATTTTTGTCTGGTGTTTGTAATACACAAGCTCATTAATATATAGTGAAAGAATAAAATCATTTCAAACATTATACATAAATTGTACAAGATCTGTGAATTAAAGTCAGAGGTGTATTAAATGTTAAAAAAAGAACCTTCAGTCATTTTTTCCATCACATACAGTAAGATTATACATCTAAAATTAACCATTTCTTATTTAGCCCTCACTTTCATTTAGTAGATAATCATTTTTTTTACTGTTATACATTAATGACTCACTTCTCTTGTCTGAGAAAAAAAAGTGCTCTCAGTTTTGAGCACAACACAGAATCAAACAATCTCATGCTCATATCTAGTCGGCGAAAGGCTCACTGTAACCGTTGCTTTCAGTCTATTATTTCCATCCATAATGTGCACAGGTGCAGCTTAATTCAATTGGAAGACGTTGCTGTGGTTATACACAAATAATACATCTCCATGTTACCAGTAAAGCCGTTGTCATGGAGATGATAAGGCTTATATAAGCTCAAATGTATTTTTGTTCAAAACAAGTATTGTCTTCCCTGTGCTCATTTCATTATGATTTGTTTATACCCACACATATAACTGCAAATTGATTCAACTGTCTCTGTCTTTTTCAGACAGGCACAGTTATAAAGCAATACACTTAAAAACTCAAATTTTTTTTTTTTGAATGGCTAGCAAGGCATGAAGGATCTGCTCTCAGGCAAGGACCTTTTATGCCATCTGCAAAAGTTGATAACAGGCATTTTGCATTTCCCCCCAGTATCACTTTCATCTGTATCACTGTCACAAGCAGAGCTACAGCTTTGATATTAAAAACTCAGACGTCTGGTTTCACAAAAAACAATGAGATGATTGGAATCCTTACCTTTCAACCAAGTATGCACCAGTGATGGAAAAAAGCTCTTGCAGTGGTTTGCTTGTCATTCACATCACCTTTAGCCTCCTGTCTGCTTCTAGATCCAGCACCTACCAGCTTTCAGCAGAGGATTAAACAGCTATTGACAGAGAAGTGACGTGATTGACAAGTTAAGGTTTCCTTCCTTGTCAGAAGGGCCTCTGTGTCTGTCTGGCCCATTCCTTCCCAGAACTCACATTTCACATTCCAGCGTGACTTGAACAACTTCTGAATTTCTCTGCTGTGAAATACGAGTGAATTTCTGGAGCCCTGCTATTCACACCGCATGTCTAAAATGACTCCTGTACATCGAAAGGGGGGGATAAAGTTCTTGAATAAACTATCAATCAAGTGTTATGTAAAGTTCTTACTTTGCTGTTTGTGTGCCTTGAACAAGGTTCTCTCATGCTTGCCTATGTCCAGTGTTCATCAGTGCAGCAACACCTACAGTCTGCAGCAGTCACTCGTCTCAGATGAGGGAATTTTCAGCCTCAGTGAAACATGTGGGAGTATGTAGTTACTGTACATTTATTTTAAGCCTTTGACTATTTCAACTGAAAGAAGGGCTGCTGCTGCTGGTGGGTATCACCACTTGAATAACCCCTGTTTGGTTATGATTTTGTCTGGAGAGCCCCTACATTCAGAGCTTGCTTTACTGGCACACTTTCAGCGCTGTAACAACATGATAAGCTTTGTGTTTCTTCAAAATGTTGACAGCTAAGTGGAAAGGAAACAGAATGCTGGTGGAGGTAGGTCAGAAAATAAAGCGATGCTCCTCCTAATGTTCCTGTCAGATGAAACGAAACGTATGGCAGATAAGTTAGCTGTATATCAGTCGGAATGGACAGAGAATTATAGCATAAAGTGTAAAGCTGGAAGGACTTGTCTCTCTGTCTCCCTCAGTCATCTGGACCCACCTGTCCACAGTCAGAGCCTCTTAGAAGATTTGCTGCTGGTTGGGGAATTTGTAGCTGAGCGATGCGTCAGGGGTTGTCATATAAAATGTAAGTGCTTTCCCCTGAGTAATTTAATCACAGACTTTTATGGAGGCATCAGCCAGCACACTGAAAGACAGAGTGAAAGGACTGTAATTGGCATTCTTTCATTCAAAGTAATATATGGAATATGTGGTATAATTACAGCACCGGGTAATGGTCTGAGGACGACTGAAATGCTAACGCGTAGTGATTGGTTTAATGTGTGTTCATCAGGGGGAATTTGCACCGTATTGACTTGTGACTTTTCTTTGGTGGTATTTCATTTGGGCGAGTGAGACATTATCGCGTGGCTTTCATAACCTCCCAACTACTCATTGTGACCATCCAGGATGATGGAGTGGTAGAAAACTTGGTCTTCTCAATAAATGAAACTTAGCAGAAATGGTCTATTATGTGCCAAATGAGTAATTTGTG
This sequence comes from Chromis chromis, assembly GCA_900302755.1. NCBI lineage: Eukaryota > Metazoa > Chordata > Actinopteri > Pomacentridae > Chromis > Chromis chromis. The sequence goes on from OMNN01010039.1 coordinate 19,352, forward strand.
TGGGCGATGTCTAAGATCAACTCTCCCATCATTAAAAAGCTCTTGAAAAGTCTGGAAACCGTCTTATGCAACTTCAGTAGAAATTGCTGTCTGCTTTGTGACTTCTTACCTGCTTTCATTTTCAAATTTGGGTGACAGCAACTTGTTTTTTTGTGCTACGATTGAGGATTTAACCATTTAAAAGCAAGCTGTACACGTAATATTATGAATGTCTGGTGCTTTCTTTGTTGCCCTACATTATGCAGGTGAATAGTTACAGATCGACAGGTTTATTTTTTTAAGGTAATTTGTAGACACCTCACATATAATAAAGCACGGTTTATTAAAACAATATTACAGTAGAATAAAGTCAAATACAAATCTGTCTGTTGTCTTTCATATTTCACATATCCATACACCATATTTGCATGCAGTTATGTTAGGTATATTTGTCTTATTTTATTTCTATGCAGGTTCAAGCATATCACCAAGTGTCCTACTTAATTATTTTATGTTTACTGAGCTTATCACACAGCCTATAAGCAGCAGATCTTTATCTATATGTGTGATCTACCTAAACCACAATGACGCCACAGTAACTTCTTGTTCCTGACAAATTGTACATCAAACGCTAACTGCATTTGTGGTGACACAGAAATGATTCTTTACTGGAAACCAGGCAGTTCCTGGATGGCTTGGGAATTGCCATGCTGCATGCTACATGTTTACGGTACCCTGGGCCTTTCTATTTACATCAACCCTCTCATTTCTCTGTTCCTCCGCTAAACCAATCAGGTGAATCTGCTGTTTCACACGACTTCTGTGCAGCGAGTCTGTGTGTGCCAGCATGCGCCAACATAGGGGTGGTTTATAGTTATTTTCTTCCGTAAGAACTTTTCTATAGATATTTTTATTTGTGTCATGTAACCTCATCTAGATGAGCTCCAGACCTCTGCTGCTCCAAATATACAAGTAAGAGGAATGCATCTTGCCTCACAATTAGCAGTGTAATGTAACCTGATGATGGCGCCACCCAAACATCCAAAACATTAGGTGTAGTCACACTTTCCATCATCTCGGTCATCATGAAACATTACTGAAATGAGATCCAGGTTGAGTGTGTGTGTGTGTGTGTGTGTGTGTGTGTGTGTGTGTGTGTGTGTGTGTGTGTGTGTGTGTGTGTGTGTGTGTGTGTTTGTCTCGGCGAAAGAGAGAAATAGTGAGGGCGAGACATAGGGAGAGAGGCAGAGAGAGAGAGAGAAACAGAAGAGGACAACGTTCCACAATCCTCAGATAAACTCAATGTGACAAGATGGTTACTTT
>OMNN01010060.1:0-17767 GCA_900302755.1 Chromis chromis
CAACCACAATAATAATACAAGGATTAATACCATATTGTGGGCCATTCTGTCTAGTTATATTATTTTTGATAGACCTTCAAATATATGTGTGCATATTCCAGTCTTTCTATTTCATAATGTAGTTATATGGCACTTTCAGCTCAATTTACTCACCGTTCAGTAACATTTTGCAGCTGTGCATTATATGTTTTGTACAGTTCATGGTCGACTGTGATATTTTCTCCTGCAAAACTGTGCATATTTTCAGTAGAACTAATCTAATAGATTACTTGTACATTTGCTGCTATAGGATAAATTCAGAAATAACAGAGCACAGGTATATCTGTCGCTGCAAGTCTATAATCTTTTAATGTATCTATAGCCCTGGCCTGCAGTGACTGGATATTAGCTTGCCCATGATCCTCTATTCATTGCATTAACAGCATTAGAGATAGTGGTGTTTTATCCTATGAGCTGCACTGATATTATGAATGATGTCTGACCTTTAAGGAATATATGGTGTTTGAATTGGACAGATCTGACTATGAAAGACTATCTAAGATTAACTAATCTATCTTGGCATTCTTGTGTTTAAAACCATACATTAAAATATTAAGATTATGGTGACACAAGATTGTTTGATGGCAAAAACCACACTCAAAATATGATATGAAATATATGAAATGAATGCTAAAATGTATTAAAAATAGAATGAAATGAACTCATAGAGAAAGTGCTCATTTAAAAAGAAATGTTAGTGCATAGTACAGCAATAGTACAGGAGAGCAATAAACGGTATCTAATTTATTAAAGTAAATAAAAGTGCTGCAGAGAATATAATCAAACAAAAACCCAAGAGATTAGAGTCTCTAATTTGGAAGCAGCTAAAGTTGGGGTGCATTCAGGACACTCAGGGAATTCGTTCATTCTGTGTTCAGCATATTATCTAAATCCAGCGTGGTGTTTAGTTTTGACTCAAGGCACTTCTTGCTGACTGCTTCCTAAAGATCTAAGGGGTTTATATTTTGGTTGAGCATATCAATGTTGTGTTTTGGCTGTAAGCCACTGAGTGATTTATAAACTAATATCATCACTTTAATATCTGGTCTATAACTATCTTGAGGCCAGTATAAAGATGTAAGAATTGTTCTTGCAGCAGCATACTGAACGGGTCTGCAGAGATCTGGTGCTCTGTTGGGAGAAGCAAACAAGGGACTGTTACTATATGCACCCTGCTGAGATGAAGGCATGAATGAGTTTCTCTAACTCTTTTGTGGACATGAAAGTTGTAATTGCTGCTATTTGTAGATGATGAAAGGGTGATGCAACTATTGCCTTAATGTAAGTGCCTTATAACAGCAACATTTCCAACTCTAACTTAAGTCCTGTGTTCCAGTTGCATGCATGAAGTCAGTTTAGGGGTAATTTGCTGGATTACAAGAACTGGCCTTAAGGTAGCATATAAGGGGTTTAAAAATAGAGGCCCAAGAACCGAGCAGTGGGTGAATCTGGGTGTGATAGAGATTTGCTGCATTTCATGACTAGCAATGCCCTGTCCTCTTCAACCCACACCAAATGGAGATTATAGCAGACAGCCATATATCTTTCTCCAGCCTGTCTAGAACTATTTTATGGTAATTTGTATCAAAGGCTGCATTAGCTTCCTGAAGCACAGTCTGGTATTTCTCCTGAATCACTCAAAAGTCCATTTTCATTTAGTGCCTTTATCAGTCTTATGCCAGTCAAGTTGTAATTGAAATTATAATGAAAAACTCATTTTATTTTTATGACATTGCTGTTGAGCTAAACTGGAATTTCTCTGTGTATAGCCTATTTCTGAAAGCATCCAGGGTCCATGTTTTTAGGAGGCATTAATGGACGCTGGACAACTGCCTGATAGGAGTGACCCATTTGCAGCACAGTCATTTAAAAAAAAAAAATCTATAGTGCACAAACAGATGATAAGGGCACAAAGAAAATAATGCAAAGATAAGATGAAATATGGATCAGCTGACTCAGAGTCACCTGAGGTTGATACATCCATTTCTGTTTGGCTTAGTAACCTGTTATCTTTGCAAAGTTGTTATGGCAGCAAGTCCACAATGGAAATGCATTATTATAATTCTGCAGCTCACAGGGAAACAGCAAGCAGACTGCATGTTTGGTCAACCTTGTAGAAAGCCTGAGACAGCAGAGGGGAAGGGAGCGCAGAAGGCAGATAAACATACAGTCGCATACAGTACATAGGGAGAAGGGGCACATCTGCCATCTTTCACGCCTGGACTGCTGCATACCTCAGAGCCACACACTGGAGCAAATTGAGAGATTTCGTACTCATTTATTCATTTATCTGTACAACATTCAGTGCACTGAGCTGCAGAAATTCATCGCTAATTTATATAGTTTTCTTACATTTGCTGTCAGTGTGTGACACAGCTTCGTGGAAACTGTCGAATTTGAGTGAAATAGCTGATCTTATTAGATTATGCAGCTGAAAAACACATTCTTCACCGCAGCTCATAATTTTAAAGGAATAAATACCAATCTGTTTCTTTTACAGTTGCACTTCTGTTAAGATGTAAAAATGCTCACTCAATAATTTGTCTTTCTAACCCTGATGTTTGTTTATTTCTGAAAATAAAGACAAAGAAACATTTTGAAAAGATCTGTTTCACTTCTAGTTTTGTATGCAATTTACCATTCATTTTTTTTACTGCATACTTTTCATACATGGGAGGTTTAATGAAGACAGTTAACCACATCTGTAAAACATCTGTCCTTTGGTATTAGTATCAATTGATTGTGAATGATGTTAATGATTATTTTAGGTGAAAGTGAAGCCATGTTGTTTAACTAAGAATAAAAAGCTTGATGACAATCTCATGAGGGACATTAGCCTACATTCTTTGCTTTTAAAGTTTGTAAGTATAAATGCTTGGTGTTAAATTATCACAAATTATCACATACTATTGGATTGTTATCACTATTACAATACTTTATTGATCCCCAAGTGGAAATTCTGTTGTTACAGTAGCACGCAGTAAAGTGACCACCACCACAATAGAAAAATATAAAATATAATACACCGATCAGCCACAACATTAAAACCACTGACAGGTGATGTGAGTAACATTGATCATATTGGTACTATGTGGTGTTCTGCTGGAAAACCTTGGATTTTGGCATCCATGTTGATGAGACTTAGACACCCAAATAAACATTGTCCCAGAACAAGCACACTCCCTCATGCAAATGGCAAATCCCAAATGTCACTGGCCTACCCCCACAGGAAAATACACCCCACCACATGGCAAAAACATCAAACAATCAGGAACATCTTGAGGAACATGACGATGGCCCAAGATGTTGATTTGACCTCCAAACTTCCTGGACCCCATTCTGATCAAGCGTCAACAGTAGCAGTGGAACAAGTTGGATTGACAGAGGCCCCACTGCACAAGCCAGAGTACCCAAAGGATCCACAGCCAACGTCCTGGTGCCAGACCCCATAGGACACCCTGAGAGGTCCTCCTGTCCATGCTCAATGGTTCAGAGCATTTTTGACCACATAAGGGGGACCAACACAATATTAGGCAGGTGGTCATAATGTTATGCCTGATCGGTGTATATTCAAAGCACAGCAATTGTGTTGGGGACACCACCATGTTTGCGTAATCATTCTTACATAAGGACATTAATGTGTACTGTCAGTTTGTCTTGATCTTTTTTTGTCTCTACATTAATTCAGTACCACGTAGACAGAGTGATATTTAGACTCAATAAATCAAAAAATAGTGTCTGTGAGAAAATGTCCTGAGAGTGAGAGTGCATTTGTGTGCTGTTCTGTGGTCTATTTGTATGGTACTATATCTGATGCTGTGTACAGAATGTGAGGAGTGGCCCAAAGAGAAGAGATCTGAAATAATGTTTTCATTCTTTGTTTCAGATATGCATAATAGGAAGTTACAGCACAGGCTGAATGAAAAACTCTGGCTGGTCGAAAATTACTTTCGAACTCACGGAACCTGGCGTAGTAGTGGTCCATCCCACATTGACCAGTGCAGTCAAAATCCCAGTAAATCTATAGATATAGACCTCAATATAACCACATCTACCTCTCCCGACTCTCCTTCATCATCCTCGCATTGCCACCATGTCATGCCCACTACAGGCCACTTGAGACAAAAGCGTGCATGCGGCTCCACGCTCTCTGAGGCTAAAGTTGTGCTCATGTGTTGGTATCTTGGGTCAGCTACTGGATATCAGCAGCATTTTCTGTAAATGTGAGCAGTTTAAGAGGATCTGAAGTGATTCAAAGCCTGATTGTATGAGACTATTTATCATCTCTAAATCTTTTGATTGAGACAACCAGTAGCTTGACCTAAGGCCATATCCTGTAAGCAGCTTTACCCTGACTAATTTTGGCACTGGCTGACAAATGGCACTGTTACATGGCAGTAGCACTTTTCAAATGTGTTTCAGTATTTTTATGGTCTTAGTTTTTGGTCATCAAGAGGAACTATCAAAGTTTTAACGTTTGATATTCCATTGATGTTTCCTCCACTCATTTTGTTACTTGACTTTAGATGATTTCATTTGAAGACGTGACCCTGCCATGGTAGCACCGTCTGTCACATGAACCATATCACCCTCCCTTTACGCCGGCTCAGCTTCTCACTGGAGCAAGTGCAACATTGCCAAAATATCTCAACCATGTTATAGTAAGCATTTAGCATGACTAAGCACTGAAACTTAAACATCAGTATCACTCTATACAGGAATAAAACGCAAGCATACACACATCCACACCAGAACGTATTTATTAGCCACCTTTCATCATCTGTAATCTGTTTTTTCACGTGGTTCAGTTGTCAGAGTTTTTAAATCCAAATTTCTTGATGGTAAAAAAAACAAATAGAAAAATTACTTCAGTTCTCTGTCTTTGGGCTGCATTGTGTGTAAAAAAAAATTGAACACGAAGCAATGATGAGCATGATAAGATGAATCTCAAAGGCAAACAAACCAAGAACAAATGCTGAATGTTCCCCAGATAAGCCACAGCAACTGAACCATCACGGATGGAAAAAACATACTATGTATCCTAAATACATTTCAAATGATTCAGAGCAATCAGCCATTGCGGAATGAAGCTATGGCTCACATATGTGACAATATATTTTAAACAGTGACGACGTGTTTAAATATATTGTAAACACAAATTGTGATGACACATGACGAATGTGCTTTTTCTGTGTATTTTTTATTTTTTTGTCAGATGCACATTTCTGAACATGAGCCCCTACCATTATGGTGTCCACTCTTTCCAATCCCTTCTTTTAGAAAAGAAGCATAAAAGCAAATTATGCTTCTTGTTTGTTTGCAAAATATGTCATTGTTTTTGGTATTTTCAGGTCTGCTTGTCTCTTTGTTTGTTGTTGTGGTCTTGTACTCAATGTACAGTACGTCTATGATTGTTTTATATTTATATTTATTTTTTTATTTGCTTTTAGTTTGATTTGTCTTGACTATATATCTTCTGTTCATGTCTTGCGTCTGCATGTATTTCAAATTTGTCATGCATCCAAAATTTTCCACTCAAATATTGTTAATGATGGATGGAAGTCTCTATGTAAAGACATAATTTACCTTGTATTAACTCGTATGTGTGTCTATTCATTTTGTGGCGTTGTGCAGCTCCCTGTGGGCAGAACATCACGTTAGAGGACGGGGTGGTGGTGGCCCAGCCTCCCTGTAAGACGGGTGCTTGGATTGTCCCAGCAATCATGGCTTGCTACTTGTTGGTGGCCAACATACTGCTGGTCAACCTCCTCATAGCTGTGTTCAAGTACGTAAACTCCAGCTTTTCCACTTGAAACCTCAGGACAGAAAACACTTATTTTGGCAGCATGATGATCGAAAGTAGTATCACCAAGACATGGGTGTATCTAAATAGCAATATCTATTGTAAACTGTTTAAGACAAAGTAGATGTAACTGCCTTTGAGGCTTTTTGTGAGTGTTTTCTATGTGTGCGCATAAGAGGGAAAAAGAGAAGTGACATTAGTTTCTGTTTGAGCTGCTGTTAAGCCACACTCATTAGAGGCGGGTAGCAAATTGTATTAACACAATGGGATGGTGCTTCTTCCACAGTGACATAATCATGCTAACGATCCGTTATTGTGCCTCTGTGTAATCCATGCAGCAAGGGCAATCATCCTCTTCTTTTGCATTTGTCATTGTAATTACCAAAAAGTGCACAACGGAATAAACAAGAGTTAAATTGAAGGTTTAATCAAATCACATATTGCGGCAAACACTTATTTAGCCGGCTTTTGCATTTGTTTCTCTACATTATCTCCACATATTCTCAGTGTCTGAACTCAGCTCAGCAGTGCTGCAGCATGCAAAGTAAAGGGAGTCAGTTCATTAACCACCCAATCAAAAATGATATAAAAGTCTCTGCTGTGCCACTGATAACTTGATTCGGTTTATTTTAGCTTTCAGTGGATGTAATCTTTCTTGGCTGGTGTGGCGTCTCTGTCTGTGATTGTCTGTAGTAATACATTCTTCGAGGTGAAGTCCATCTCCAACCAGGTATGGAAGTTCCAGCGCTACCAGCTCATTATGACCTTCCATGAACGCCCAGTCCTTCCTCCACCCCTCATCATCTTCAGTCACATAACTATGGTCCTCAAGCATCTGTGTTGTCGCTGGCGCAAGCATGATGATGACGAGAGGGACTATGGCCTGAGTGAGTGGCAGATATATATTAACAAGCCACAACAATGTAAACAGTAGTGTTTTTAGAGCTGTTTTTTAGTTATGTCATTGCAAATCATTTTTCAAATTCAGTTTCAGTGCAATAACAAACAAAAATGTGAGATGTTTGCTGTTATACTATCAGTCAGTGTAATGTGACACTGCAACGTTAACAATCTCAAACTCTTTGACCCACAGAGCTTTTCATCACAGAGGATGAGCTGAAGAAAGTCCATGATTTCGAGGAGCAATGTATTGAAGAGTACTTCAGAGAGAAAGATGACAGATTTCATTCCTCTAATGATGAGAGAATCAGAGTCACTTCTGAAAGGTCAGACACTTGGCTAAACTGAAATTGATGTCTCTATGCTATTTCCATCCTTCCTTTGTTGGTCAAGAGAGTCAAACACCCAGCAACCTCTGAAAAATCAGAGGCAAAGAGAGAAAACTGATTTACAAATCTGGTAACAAGCAAACTGTATTTACAGTTTCACTGCAAACGCAGAAAACAGGAGCACATTTGGAAATGCTGTAGTCTAGCAGGTGGTGTAAAAAGAAATAGAGCTACAAAATACTTGAAAATGGTTCCTGGGACACCAATTATTGAATTGTTGCTCCCTATTTTTAAGACTTGGACTGCATGTAGTACAAAGAGGAATGCCAGTGTCTTTGTTATCTGTAGTTTTGACATTCTAATTGTATTTTTAAATACCACATCAACATTTCTCCACCATTCTCCCCTGCTGCTCTTCTCTCTCTAATGCTTTTGTCTCCTTTTCTCTTTCCGTCAGGGTGGAGAACATGGCAATGCGTTTGGAGGAAGTCAATGAGAGGGAACACTTCATGAAGGCCTCACTGCAGACTGTTGATATTCGTCTGGCCCAAATGGAGGAGCTGATTGGACGAATTGCCGTTGCGCTGGAGCGTGTGACCGGTGTAGAACGTGGGGAGGTCAACAAAGCACGTTCTCGGACTTCATCTGACTGCACGGACTCTGCATACATTATCCGCCAGGCTGAGTGCCCAGAAGCAGCATACATCCTCCGTCAAAGCAGCTTTAATAGCACAGAGGGGAACGCCTACCGTCTACAGGAGGCACTGGAGGGACCAGCTGAGGGCTCCATGTCCCCTCCTTCTCCCACTGGCATGGCTACACGGACAAGGAGCCACTCATTTTATGTTGGTGGTGGTCGTGGTGGTGAACGTGCAAGTGGTGCTGAACGAGCTGAAAGCTTCTTCAAAGAGCGGTCACTGAGTCTCCACCGAGCCAACAGCTCACAATCTGTGTCCTCAGCTGCTGCCCCCAAGGAGTCTAAGCCCCTCCCACTCGCAACGCTGTCGGTCTCCCAGCAGCACCGTCCATCGTCATGCATTGATATCTATGTCTCAACATCTGAGGAGGTGGGGCCTGCGGAGGTCTTTCTGGATCCTCTCCGTGTGGTCCCACCGCTCCAGAGAGACTCCTCACTGCAGTCAGATACCATGGAGACGGTGCTGCCCGGAGGCCGGGATTTTAGCAGTGCCGCAACCAGTGGTTTGGGCGACAGGCACTCGGAGGGCGGTGCAGGCAGCAGTGGAACAGCTGGAGCTATGTTTGATGACAGTGCAGCTGCTGATTTGTCATTGTGCTCAGCACACCTCTTACCAGACACCACCTTACCTCCGTGGGATATGGAACCATCCCCACCTCCCTCAGCAGGGCTGCTCGAGCGCTCTAAGAGCAGCCGCTACCTCTCTACAACAGGCACAGGATTCCTGGATGAGCCTCCTCTGGTCAAGTCCCACAGCCTCATGTTCACACCAAGAGGCTGCTATGGTGGACTGGGGGCAGGAGTCCAGGTAAAGGCTGCAGAGTACACCAGCATCACTGACTGCATTGATACACGCTGTGTCTCATCTCCATACACCCCTGTAGAACGCTCAAACTCACCTGGAGGTTCCACCTCATTCCCCTTTGATAAGCCGTCAGACATTGGTTCCTCTCATCCGGAGAGAGAGGCAGAGCTTAGTCATACAGAGTCTGATCCAGAGGACCCTGAGGACCTGATGCCAGCCCCAGATACCCCTCGCCTAGGGGGCCTTGGTGGGCCCAGTGGGGCCCCTCTCTGCTCCCCCTTCTCCAGGCTGGAGCGAGCAAACAGCTGCTCTTCAGACGACTCCCATCCTTCCCTCACACTGGCCCCTCCACACCGGAAGAGCCTGTCAGTGAGTGAGAGGATGGAGAGGGGACCGGGTCTGGGGGCAGACAGGGGGCCTGGGCCTGGAGGGCGGGGTCTGGCAGGACCCAGAAACCCCTTCCTCAGGAGCAAGTCTGGAGCAAGGCCTGAGACGGCCAAGACTGACAACCTCTCCATGAGAAAGCTGGCTGCTCCGTCAGCTTTCCGCAGCTTTGATAGACAAAACTACACGTGACAAGGACACGTCAGTGCACTCACATACTGTTAGGACCAGGAAGGGAAACTGAGAGGGCCAAGGGCAAGTGTGAAAGCAGGGTGAAGTTGCCCGTAGATGCTGATGTGGACCAGATCTACCTTTTCTTTTTTCACTTAAAGGTTAGGTTTAGGTTAGAATAGTTTATTCATAGTCAGTGTTGAAGGGCAGCTTTACTCTGAATCATGAATCAGAGGGGAAAGGGATGGAAGATAAAGGGGTCCTACTGTACACCAGTCAAAACAAAGAGCTATGAATCTAGACTAGTTTTTACCTCTTGTAGCTAAGTAACTCTCAATGGGGTGTTATGGCAATGGAAGGTGTATTTGTACTGTATGTCTTCCACCCACCACCTTTACATCAAGTAGACATCTGTCACTGTGTTACATCACATATCAGTCACGCTAGTCAGACAAAGTATACTGTTACTCCTAGCTGCATTATATGGTAGACACTGTCGAGTCTGAGAGACAAAGAGAGAGGAAAAAGACAGTCACCTCATTTTGTCATTTTGTCTTAGCATAGAGTCATTACTATTGCAGAACTTTTGCTTCAAATACGTTTTCCTCTCTTCATATAATCCTAACTCCAACTTGTAAGACCCCAGCACTAGCAGGCAGAAAGACGTTAACATTTCTGGCTGCATCATAAAGGAATTACTAAGTGTTTGACTTAACTGCACTTCAAATGATATCTGTAACATGGCAACGACTTACCTCTGGATATACAAATACACTTTTCAAGTTATCAATATTTACTTCATTTTTTAAGGGAATATCAAATGTGTCTTTCATATACATATTGTAGCAACAGAGAATAAATTGCATACATTTTTAAAATAAGATTACACTTACAGAAACATTTATTTGTCAGTTCAGTTAGAAACAGAAAGCAGCGTTTGAACACACTCCAGTCAAAAAGTCATTACTCTATCATGTGTCTCTGGCTTGAGGCACTGCTTGAATGCACAAGTCTGTATCAAGTGAGTGAGGGAAGCCACTGCTTCAAAGGCCAATGCATAAGAAAGGAACTGTGATATGAGAGTTTTGTGAATGGTGATGTTCACTTGCATTTATGTGATCATTGAAATCCTACATATCACTAGGAGATAAGCTTCAGTTCACACCTGATCCCAGAGAGCTTTAACAAGTGCAATTGCAAAAGATGGGGACAAGAGGGCGCTATGAGCCAGTGTCAGAAGCAATGCTTGCTGGGAGAACCTGATGTGAACTTTCTTTGCCTGCACCAGACACCAAAAATCTTTCCACTTATTGAATAGTAGCTGTCTCGTAGCCCCGCCCTACTCTTTCAGGTGTTTTGGCAGTGGCATTATTTTGCAATGGTTTTACATCCACCACAACTAATGGATCCGTCCTTCATCTACTCCATAAATGTCTTTCATTTGTTATTTCTCCTTTATTTTTTTCATTGCATTCAAAGCAAACCGCTGCAAAAAAGAGACTTTAGAAGAAAGCAACTGCCCGATGACTAAGCCAGTTATAATTTATATAAAGGTCACAAAGAGCTCCTAAACAGAGCTAACTTGTGAGTCAACTCTAAAAAAGCAGTCAAGCATATGCATCCTAGCTGAGATTTAAGAAAGGCGTGCATTTTAAGTGACATGGACGAAGAGACATGGGGTTATTGTTATTAAAAAAAATGAAAGCCAGATCAGTGTTTTAAAATTTTATCTTTTATTTTTTATTGTAATGGAAGAAGTCTGAAGGAGAGGAAGATGTCTTTCTCTGATAGCTTTGTAAAAATAAGAATAGGAGAAATTAATAGAATTCTTACTGATTTTTAATGTTTGTTTTATATTTTCTCACTATTACACTTCAGTTTAATCATGTTGCATTTATTTTTGAGATTGATCCTATTTATTGACATTTTCTTGCTCATTATTTATAATTACAGTAAATGCCTGTTTGAATTACAAAATCAATATTTATATCTTCTCAGTGATATTTTTGTCGAATTTTAAGTATTTTCTAATTAAGCTTTTAAATTTAATAAAAGATGACCATCTACATGCACTAAATGATGTATTATATTATTTATTAAATATAGAATTGTCTGATATACTGTACATTTCAATCATATTTAAAGTATTTAAAGTAGTTTTTATTGTATGTTTTATCAAGCAGCTTATGAGAATTTTCTAATGTTGACATGGCAATACACAGTTGCCAGTATACCAAACTTAGGGTGCCTTTTGGGCATGGATGGAGTATGTGAGGACTGAAGTGGTTCAAAAATCTGTGAAATTTCTCATCTTTGTCTTCTCTATTCGTAGAGGCCAAATATCAGTGATTATTTTCTCATGGACCTTTGTCACTCTCTTTGGACACGTCTGATGTACAGAGTGAAGGAATTGTCATTATTAGTAGATTGTATCATTGCTTGTATGGACATTTATTTGAAATCACCATAAGAGATCTAATTGAAAATAACAGTTTCATTGCTTAAGAAATATTCTATGTGAAGGCCAAACTGATGCTCAAGTGGTTAGAGCGCCTACCACATGGCCACATTTACCCTGACCAGTGAATCAACGGCTCAAAACTTGGCTGGAGATTGCTCTCGCTCCTATATCTCCTGTCTTTATTCCACTGTCCCCCTCAAAATAAAGGCAAAAATAAATCTTCAAAAAAGGGAAAATATGTATTTGCACGTGAAACTGAGACATAAGGATGAGGATATAGCATCACCAGAGGGCTGTTGCTGTTGCAGTAACTCTTCTTTCTTGCTTAAACTGAATGATCTAATTCATCTGTGTTCCAACCCAATCCGATAATCCAAACATCCACACCGTTAAATTCCCAGAGTTGATATTGTTTAAGGTGTTTCAGAACTACAAATGATATTATACAACTGTGGTCATAGGCTGAGTGGTGCTTTTCATGAGCAGAAACCAGATTGTTCTTTGTACAATACATGGAATGTCTTTTCAACCACAACGTCCCATAAATACTCAATATAGATCATGTAGGTCGGACAGATTGGAAAGTAAAACACTTCAGTTGCATGTTGTAGTCATGCAATACATACAAAAGATCATATTTGCGATTTCCTCGACAAATATGTGAGTTACAGTCTGGTGAAGAGATGAAAGGTCAACCCCAGGTCAGTGCTCAGGGACAATATAACCCCAGTGATGCAAGGCAGAAAGTATATCATGGAGGCATGGTGGATAGAAAGAAAGAAAGCAAGAAAGAGAGAAAGATATGAGTGCGTCTTGAGCAGAAGGCTTCCAATATAATCACTGTGCTTTATGAGTCTAACCCACAATCTTTGGGGATCATAGGAAAGCTATATATTTTGTGTTTTATGTCTTCAGAAATGGCAATAGTATAAGAATGAATGTCTTCATACCTGATAGACTTGTTCACCTAGAGAAGTTTCAATTTCCATTTTTTCGGTTTGTGGAGAACTTTGTTTGACCCTTACATTTTGAACCAAACCTAACTTTGTCAAACCAAATGGAAATAAGCTGAGTCGACCTGACCTGACCTGCTGTCTACTCAGCTGTGGCAGGCAGTGGCAAAGGTCATACAGCTCAACTCAGTTTTGCATGGTGAAGTATAAAAACAGATGACTGCGTTGGACTGAAAGTTTAGACCCTATTATTTGGCCTATTATAAGAGGAAATATTCTTTTATAATTTCTTTATCCTTACAGTAAGGAGTATATGAGACAGCTTACATGTCCATGGCATGTATAAACTCGTATGTACATGATTCTGAAATGGTTTTGTGATATGCTGACATGACTGTGGTGAAAGGTGTTGATAGGGGGTGTGCATGTGGGCATACGTGCGTACAACTTAACTGAGTGTGAACCCAGACATGTAGATGACACTAATAACAGGGAGGCATGCCAACACAACACAACCCAACAGAATCTCATTGTATAGTATTTTTAAAATATTTTCCTACACTATATCTTACAGTTTGGGGGAATCATGAGCATATAATGATAATCAGCAGATTTGCTTCCCTCCTATGAAAGCCGTGACTCGTAAGCTAAAGAGAGTTCCACGCACATGTTTTTTCTGCAATAATTGCTGATGTTGTTCAACTCAAAGGGAGCTGTCCCTCTACTGGTCACACTTTATTTGATGTCCTTTAAATGCATGCAGTTCTTCCACTCAGCGTGTACAGAGATGACCTGTAATGATGACTGCGAGAAAGATAGAGAGAGATTATAATATGAAATCAAAGTAGTGAGTATTTGGATGCAAATACAAATCTGTATTCTTCAATGTGAATAGGATCATGTCTGGCATGCATTGTTAAATAAACGATTAAATAGATTGGTACTTTGAGTCGTGTCTGCTTTTACTACCCCTGGATCTTTAGCCAGTAAATGACAAAAACACTGATGCTTATCATGTGTATGATTGATGTGAGCAATGTATGTAACACCATATGCGCATGTTGAGTCCTGTTTTGTCTGTTTGGGCAGGTGAGGTGTTTCTCAGAATCAGGTTTACACAGAAAAAGAGCAACTTATCATTTTGGTTACTTTGATTATCAGAACAATGATTGACAATCTACAGAGCTAAACATGAGGAATGTGCGATAGGGGTAGTGGTGGTTTAGTGGTTAAGGCTTGAACAAGGCCCTTAACCTTGTAGTGTGGCTGACCCTGCACTCTGAGCCCAGTTTACAAACTGGAATATGCAATATATATTAGTTGTACTCTGTACAATGATAATAAAGTTCAATGTATCCATCTATTTGCATGTCTATGACCCACATGTCTATAAGCTGCAAATGAGAGAGACAGTGTGTCACCCATAAAACAAGGAGGCACATCATAGAAGCTGTCCTGCAGTTATGGCAAAATGTAAGACTCCCCCTGTCTCACACTGCCTCTCTCTGGTTTCTGGTGAGAAGAGTGGGACAGGTGCTGCTGGGTGGGCTGACATTTTTAAAACTTGTCCCAATGCCAAGAGGCAGAAACACAGCCTTGAACTGCTGGCAGAATAGAAAACTCTTTCACACACACTTTATCTACTAGAGTGAAGTAGCCTAGGCTTATCATGTGAAATCATACTTAAATACTTGAGCAAATGTGCTTTTTACTTTCCATCACTGCATGCATGGCCCCAGTGATTTATCCCTAATTCATTATTCCATGTTCTGGTTAGTGGCTTTGCATGCACTCACATGGTTATTGGCCCAACCATGCAGGCTTCACGCTGCTGTTGTGTCTGCCCTGTCAGTGTGCAGCGCTGCCTGTCTGACAGAAGACGCCCTTGGACTGGGTCTTCCAGTCTGTCTGGCTGTGGGAGTGTGGAGGGGCCTGTGCACTCAGGACAACGGGCCAGCAGTTGTGCGTCAGCTCCGACGGCGCACGTGGAACGGAACATTTTGTTCAGGCGATTACGCACGTGCCCCCGCTCCTTGTCTCTCTTACATCACACGCACGCGCCCACGCGCTCAAAAACAAGCCTAATCTTTGCCAAAATCAGCGGATCATGTCAACACAACAACATGACCCAGATGCGCCGTGCACTCTTGAACTCTTGCACTTTTGAAGGGAAGCGGGGAGCGGCGGCAGCCGAGGAAGCGCCTCCTCTTCCAAGGAAATGTTTATAGGGCTCTGCTGGAGGAGGCGGAGAAGGAGGGCGGCTGCAGGCTACACAAGCCAACGTGTCCGGCCAAGACCCTAGTTTCAACCAGATTTTTTTCCTGGAAATTTGGGGGTTCTGCCACCGATTCGAGCAAAGTGGGGGCGGAGTTCCTGAGTGGAGCGATCCTGGAATAGGACGAGAAGTCCCCGCAGTGCTTCATTCTGTGGCGCACAAATAGGAACTTTGTGTTATTGCTCCTGTAGGCGTCTTTAACTTTTCCTCCTGAACAATTTGTTTCTTATATCGTGCGAGCATACACACATTAGAGGATCTATTTGGATCTGCTTTGAGGTAGTGTCTCATTGCTGCAGTGCAGGCAGGACCTGCCCTCAACTGTCGAGGATATTTTTGCAGTTGCTCAGAAGAGGCGTGGCAGTCCCCACTATACCTGAAACACAACTACATTGTTACTGTTCTGCAGTTTAAAATGTACACAATAGTGTCAGCACACATCATTGTGTGTGTTGACAAAGCACAGACGCATAAGGACTTCACTTTGCTCGGATCATGTGCCATGAAAATGCACTCAAATGCCTCTATGTGTGGGTTCTACTCATATAAACAGCCCCAGGGCAGAGCATGTATCCATGTAATGTCTACAAAGTTCCTAGTACTGAAACTGTCCAGAGGTGGCATTGCTCAATCCCAACCCCACCAAAACTGAGTAGGATTTTCTAGGAACTTTGGGCGTGAATGAACCTCCCACTGCACTGCAAGCACTCCTTTTTTAACTGGAGGAGTCTTATTACACTTTAAAGTGACTGGCTGTCTTAAAGTCTCTCTTGCAGAAAGCATTATCACCGTACCCAGCATCCCTTTTCTTCTCTGTGTTGAAGCACAGAGGAAAGAGAACTGCAGCCTTGTTGATTAAATAAATTGGAATAATTGCTGGACAGGATTAAGAAACACTTAGTGCATCACAAAATACAGAAAGATAGGAATAACTGCAGAACTCCCCATTCGAAGCCAAAACTCCTGAACATATTTTGATGTGTCATTATATGAAATTGTCTTTAACAAGGTAACATTTCTTAATATTTAAAGCCTGTAATATGTAATGCCATGGTACGCTACAACCACATAAACTGCCATGATTCATACAAAACCTCATAACCTTTAATGTATTACAGGTAAAGCGATTATAAGTAATTGTGTTACATGTTAGTGTAAACATTCATGTTTGCAGCAATGATGCAAGTATTATAGTGTATTATGCAGGTTATACATGAACCGCTGATTAAATGTTTTTGTTAACAAGGCAGTAAATGGGAGAAGTTCTACATTCATTGTGGGACCAGTTGACTGTTAGAGCTAATTTTACATTCAGCTTTATGTGCACATTCTTATACTGTTTTTATTGTTGAAATCACAAGATCGACAAAAAAACAACAACCCACTAGCTACTGCACAAGTGGGTTTACAATGGCACTGAAGAGTTCAAGTGTAGCTTTGAGGACAGTTGAGGTCTGTGCTAATTTCGGATCATGCCGTGGTTGTGAAACTGGGACACAAAGTGAGACCTGTCCACAGCTAAAGCATAATGGGCCACAGCGGCTGGGTTGGTTTACAGCTAAGAAAACACAACACATGTGTCTCTCTCTCTTCATGTCAGCATCTAAATCCTGATCTGCCAGCACTTGCTACAGAAAGTTGTAAACATGTTGTTGTGTATGATAGGGAAATGGCAAAAAGGGTCCGGAAACAGGGATTTGTAAGCAGTCAGGGAACGTAAATGTTTTGAATTGCTCTGACAGGATGATGAGGACATGGCTTCCTTTCTCACAAGGTCACATTTCAGATGTTTCATTACCATATATGAATTTCTCAGTAGAATCATTAAAATATGATAGTGGAGCAAATGCGTCAACGCACCAGTGATGCTTAAGAAGAAATAGTGGACAATAGCACTAAAACACTAAATATAGATAATAAAATCTGAATTATTATTTTCTAATGCTGGTGTTTAGATTGTTATTAAACTGTTAAAGAATTTTATTTTTGATCAAGAGTTTCCTGTTATCATTTGATTTGTACAGGATAAACTATTAGACAAGTAAGTGTAAGTGCACTGCAAGTTTAACTGAAAGTTTCAAACCAATTTTGCACTCTGACTCCCATATTTCCCACTCACATTAAGTACCTGAACGTCCCACCAATCTGGTCCCGCCCACTCTTCGCCGGTCCCAGCCTGTGATTGGTCAATTACTTCATCGATCATTCCGCTCAATAGGCGATTCCAAAAACCGAGTCACGTTTCCTCTCGGCCAATCAGAACCCCACTTTATTATGACACCGTGGGATTCCGCGAAATTGTTTCTTGGAGTTGAGAGAAGTGCTACTCGCAGTAAAATAGGACAAGTTGACGCATGTGTGGGAGCGCACAGAAAGGCGGAATAAACGCAGACACAATAGCTCAGTCGGTCATCGCTGTGTTTTATTGATCCCGGCGTTTAGAAGGAAAAAACAAGGATCTAAAGGGAGAAGGAGACGGGGGACGATTCAAGCCGCTATCTTTCCTGAGGGGGGAGTTTATTTATCCGCCCTGCGAGCTCAACAAGAAAACGCAGTCTTTGCGGAATAGTCACATTGAAGACGACACGTGTGGATGATTAACCACATGTTTCGTGGGAGGACTGCGCTCTGATTGTTTTACTGTGTCCGTTTTGTGCGATTGTTTTCGAGGGGATACATCCACTCCAGGGACATTGTTTCTGCTCTCCGCCCGGATCTGCTACAGTGATGTCGGACTTGGATGTCTCTGCAGACTGCATCCCCAGCCGACCCCCAGGGCGGACAGAGGACATATTGAAAGAGAACCAGGAGAACAGGACTTTACTGATGGTGGCAATGATTTTACTGGACTTGAACAAGTGCAATCCCAACGCCATAGGCGCAGGAGGCAGCAAATGCCTCGGGGCCGGCGACGCCGGCGCGCAGGAGAAGGTGGAGCGGGGGAGTTGCC
>OMNN01010085.1:3800-16346 GCA_900302755.1 Chromis chromis
TCCCAGCGTGGATCTTCAAACATATTTGACTGGTCCATAATACCATCCAATAAACAACACTGTAAAAATGTTTAAAATAGTTGTATTTAGAGAAAAACAATTTCTCTCACTACCTATTTCTTATCCTGAGTTTCTTCTGAGAAACACCCCACATTTCTAGATTCCCAGCGCTCTAGAATGCTTTGTATTTTGCACACATGTCTAATTAGATTTATTTTCACAAGCATGTAATCTACTTCTAAAAATGTATTCAACTTTAAAAAATAAAATAAAATGTGCACATTAAGGCTTTATGGGAGACCTAAATTCATCATGCATGCTTTTTTAGTATTCAGTCACTGTGATTGATTTGTCTGTCAGCAGCAGAGACATTCGGAGGTGAAACGGTCTTTTTCCAGTGCAGTCCCACCATGCCCTTGTATTCTGACCTTTTGTCCAATCCATCAATTACCTCCCTGTTTTTAAACTCATTTATACTGACTGCAGAAAAAAAAAGCGAGAGAAAGGACATAGTGTAGCTCAGTGCATGCGCATACAAACACACTGTTGCATGTAGGTACTGTATATGCCTGCACGCTCTCAGCATTCTTACACAAAATGATTAATGATCAGGCTTGAGTGGGTTTACTCCTCTGTAGGCTGCTGTTCAACCCAAGACTGATTTCTTCCACGTGACTAGCGTACTTTTATGCACGTGTGCAAACACACTCATGCATTCACGTGGAAAAATGTTCTACGTCCAAATGTTCTACCTACTTTTGTATCAAACATAATAGAATAAGTACTATTTGGAATCAGAGAACAGCATGTTGTATTTAAAAAGATTATCCTGCAGATCGATATATAATCATGTTATTCTTAAAAATTGGATTTTGTGTATGTTCTGAAATAATGCACTGTTGCTCATTGCTTTATGTTTTTAGCAATCATTGAATAACAGGCTAAAATAAATGTTTAAATTATGAGACCAAAACAATAAGGATGTCTACTGTATGGTCAATTAATTTAAAGGAATAGTTACATTTTTTTTTAATGATTTTTAAATTAGATTTGTTCACAAACTAGATAGAAGCTGGTTAGTTTTGCTTGACATGGAACTGGACTGGAAACATGGAGAAACAGCTAACCTGGTTCTGTACATGCTGTATCCAGCCATGCATAGTAAACATGCAAAGCTTTGATTTTTAGAAGGGGTGATATTTTTGTACAATTTGACAGAACAGACTATGCATATTGTGGATGTTAACCTGTGTCCCTTAATGGAAAAATACATGAAATCAATAGAAAATCCATAATATCTATAGACAGCAGCAACATGTATTAGATATTGAGATTTGATTACAAATTAAATCTGCAGAAAGTACTCTTGAAATGCATGATCGTGCCAGCAAAAAATGAGGGATATGCATGCTGCACAAGCCTGCGTGTGCGACATTGAGGTGGTGAAGTGTATGAAGGACAGGAACATTTTAAATCGAAGCTGCACCAGAGGAATATACATCAACTAATGATGATGGTTGCACCTCCCAAATCTGATGACACCAGACTGAACCTCTATTTTTTTATTAGAATCAGTATGATTTTATGTATATATCAGCAAGTAATTTAATTTAAATGGGGGTAAATCTACATAATTTACAGACAGTCCGTAGGTTTACATGTCTGGTAAGCTAGCTGTCCCCCATGCTTGAAGCCTGTCTGCTGTATAACCTGCTGTAGTAACAATCTACTCCTCTAACTTAGAGAAATATGTCCCCTAAATAATACTATTTTTTTTAAACTGTGAATATTTACAGTTGTGTGAAATGTTACCTGTAAATGCATTTTAAAAGAACATGCATTGAAACAGGAATTTATTTTAAATATATCTGAATCTCTTAACTGTCAATTACTGATGCCTGTAATAAAAGAACTCCTTGTAACAAAGGGAATTCTAAGCGATGTCTGACACAAAATCATTTGTCCAGATGTCCTAGGTGATAATACGGCAGCATCTTTGACCCTGAAGCCCCTGAATGGCTGCATTGCTTACTTTAGAAAAGGCAAACAACACAATTCCATACATGTCAAATGCCTGGAAGCCTCTTAGAATGTAAATTAACAAACTGATACACCTTTACACAGAGACTCAAATACACAGTGAACCAAGGTCAGTTGTATATCACTGAAATAACACTGTGCACCTTACATTATAAAAGAGGTTGCTGT
Organism: Chromis chromis; assembly: GCA_900302755.1. Taxonomy (NCBI): domain Eukaryota; kingdom Metazoa; phylum Chordata; class Actinopteri; family Pomacentridae; genus Chromis; species Chromis chromis. The sequence continues at coordinate 6,009 of OMNN01010085.1, forward strand.
TTTAATAACCATAAAATTCAGCTCCATCATAGGCTTGCTATTACTGAGTAAAATGTTTTCTGAGAAAGTACATTTAGTTATGGAATTAACTTCTCTATTGATGAATTGCTTTGACCTTTGGCAGTGAGGGCGACTTGTGATTTGTGTGCAGTAATTGCTTACTGCAATACAAACATGACAATAAACAGCTGAATTAAGACCACTTATTGTACATGTGTAAATACAGACACTGAGGAACCCATGGCAACCTGCCATGACATACCCACAATCTATAAGCGAACCTTTGGAAAGTCTCTGCGAGAAAGCCATTAACTGAGCTATGATGCTTGTCACCCCGCATTTGATCAGTGCTTGGATTTTTAAAGCCTCTTTTAAAATGTCACATCTACTTAATATCACATTATTCAGCAGATAGGGTCCAGGCCTTTAATGTTTTTCATGCCTTCGGAAAACGGTGGAAATACTCTCTCTCTCTTGTAAAAAATCTGCGGGCAAATGTCACCTGAATGATAATTTGTATATGGAGCATTGTATTCAAGGACTTCCTGCCATTTTAAATGTCCTTTTTAAATGCTACATGAATAGAGGTAAAATGTGTTTTTGTCTTGAGGTTTTTTTCTCCAGGAAAATTGCATTTCACCTTACACAATTGGTTAAACTGTGTGTGTGTGTAAGAGCATTAGAAAAGAGAAGAAAAAAAAGCTTGAAGCATTCAGTGTGTGGGATATGCAACAACATGCTAACATTATACAATATACAGGGGAGAAAAACAGGACACACGCTTGGCATTGAGCCCTTATTTGTTTCTGTTATGTCACCCTCCTCCAAGTATATGAAACTAGATGACTTAACACTAGGGGGCTCACATGCATTCTTATACAGTAGAGCAACTCTTTACTGGGGGAGGGGGTGCCACACAGATGACTGTCCAATGTATTATTGATTGTGCTTCATTGTGCCAAACATCCTTTTCAAAGTGTTGGACAAAAATCTACAGAGTGGATGGAATAAATCTGGAAATAATCATCTGAATTAAGCATGCAACACTGCATCGTGCCTCCTGACACCAAAGTGCAAATTGAGGACACCAGGAACTGTGGATTTTTACGAAATTTAGGAGGAGTAGTGGTGGCAGGGAGGGGAGTAGAGAAAGGAGAGGCGTCTTTTGTGTGCAAGGGAAAGAGAGAATAACGCAGATTGCTGCCCTTATATTTGTGCGTGCATTCCTGTTACCCGATTTCCAAGTCATGTAAAGTTTGTGTTTCTTTTTTTTATGTGTGTGTGCACACTCCATCACACCGCTGAGTCAATCCTACACGGAAGCAGTGCATGTGCAAGTCTTCGCAAACAGAGCAGCTGGTCTACCCTGTGGGAGTCATTAGCAGTGAAGCTCATCCTTTTGTCACACACTCCAGTGTCTGTCCCTCACCTCTCAGCCCAACCTCAGGGCCCATCATGTTCCCCCTGCACACCTGGCTTTGCTTCCTTCTTCTCTCTGACTTCAAGGCTACATTGGCTGGCTGCTCCCATAGAAGCTGAGCTAGATAACTAGAAAGAAAAGGGAGGGAGAGAGAGAGAGAGAGAGGGTGAATAAATGAGACAGAGACAGGGTGGAAGAAAGAAGAGCACAGATAGAGGAGGGGCAGACGGAGAGAATGAGGTCTGTCAGCCCTCCACAACCTATTATCCCGGAGTCCTGGAGGACGCTAACCTCCATACATACCTCTCCTTTTACAGTTTGAGACAAAAACAGAGCTCACGCTGACTTTCTTCCTCTGCGTGTTATTTCTTTACATCCCCTCACCTCCCTTATAGCTCTATCCATTCATCTATACATCCATCGGGCCATCCCAACTGCCGTGCATTTGCCTGCCTTTGCTCGCTGCCTCTCCACAGTCACGCCACAGGGAGAGTCAGTTATATGAAAGCCTCCTCTTCTCTCCTAATCTCACCATGGCAGAGAGGCTGGCGCTGGCTTTGCTTCAGATACACAGACTCCCGTTTGCTTGCCTCTGCCCAGAAAAAATCTCTGCTCATAGTTACCACTGACAGTATGCCAACACATGCTCCACACCAGCCCAACAAGTCCCAATGCTTGTCTCCTTTACGGCTCAGCTCTGACCCTACTCAACCCCACATGTACTTATTAAGATGTAAATTCAAATTGTTTGTCCTCTCTCTTTCAATATGGGGTGAAATAAGCATTTGAAAATAGACTAGGGGTACTTAGAGGTGGATTGAGGATAAGATAGGGAGCAAGCAGGTGGCTGGATTTAGGGATGAGTGCTGTTCCAGGAATTCAATAGTTCTCCAATGGAGATGTCCCATGCCTTATCTATATCAGACAGAAGATGAAGTGCAATTGATCCCAGGGGTAGGGAGTTTGCGAGAAAAAAATCTTTCCTGCCGTTGCCATGGCCCGGAATTGAGGAAAAATTAATGTGATTTCCAGACTTGCCCACTTGTTATATACTGTATCTGCTGGTCTCACTTGGGATGGTTTAGGATTCCTCCCAGCAGACTGAGGCCATCCCTCACTGGATCCAAAGGGAGTCAGTGCAGATTGGGAATGAACTCCCATTTATGGATTTTCACTCCAAATAAAGTGGCTCATTCCATGTGAACGGCCATGACCCCAACACAATTAACCCGGCAATTTGTCACATCCAAGGGCATCCACTGGGAGTTTGGGGAAATTGGCCAACTCGACATCATCCTTCACTCCCTGATCGGTAATGGCAGAGAGGAGAGATGATAGACATGATTTACCCTAACCTATGCATTATCTCTCCCTCTCTTTCTCCATCCCTTCATCTCTTCCCTTCCATCAACACTTCCATCGTTCTCGCCAAAAGTCTTCCTTGATTTCGCTTAGTTATGTTCACGCATCACTATGCAGTTGCAGCATTTACAGAAGAGTCACATTCCTTTACAAGCCTGGTAATCGTGACCGCAGCTACTGCTTGTGGAAGCAAAGCAGTGAGGGCCCTCCCAACTGCATGAATGAAAATACCATTGATTTCCTATGGAGACACAGTGCCAGTCCTGACGCACAGGCACACAGGGTGGATCAGGTGTTAATGAATATCAATGTTAATCTAATGAAAGAGCGGAAAAAAAGATGGGATGAGCGGTGAGCTGGAAGCATCCTGTGGAGAAAGATGAGCCTTCAAAAGTTACACGAGAAGTCTTCCAGCAAAATGATCACTGGTATATAAAAAAATGCCACTCACAGCAGTCATTTGTTTAAAAGTTTTTGGTCAAAACATTAATAACAATGAATTAACACATTTTTCCTTTCAGTGATTTAAGGAAACTTCGCTTTCACAGTACTATTAAGAAAAAAACAAGACTTTTTCCTTGGCAACTATTCTTTTAGTTAGACACAGAGGAGCTTTTATGTTATCACACCCATTCTTGTTTGGCCTTATCCCCGTCCAGAGGAGCGATTATCAGGGTGACAGGGTGAAGCCTGTCGTCTCAACACACACCAGGTCAAAGCAGGCTGTCCTCCCCTTGCTCTGGAACCATTGTTAATTCTCCCCTATTTTACACCATTGATCTCCTGCCTCCAAGCCCAAACATCCATGTCTTTGTGGAGCTGTTAAGCTGCTCTGCAACTGGACTTTCTGCCCTGTTGTTGCAAGCGCAGTATCGATCCTGAGCTCCCCCATGAACTGCCAACTGGGTAAAAAAAAAAAGAAATACATAAATAAAAAGAGGTAAAGCTGAGATACCTGGTATGATGTGTGGAACAACCTTTAAAAAAACACTAGTGTCATTAACTGTTACGTCCCCGTGAGTAACAAGTAATATAAAGAGACAGAAAAAACTAAACAATTGTGTAACAAAAAAGTAACTAAACATTACGCACACTTGGCTTTAGGTAGAACCACGAAAGACACCAACACCAGACAGCTCCCTAGCTACTGTTCTGGCTCACTGGCCCCCGATGAACAGGGTGACTTGGCTTTTAAGCTCCCTGTTGATTGTGGAGTGGCCACAGGTGCACCTGGCCACTCCTGCTGGGCGTAACCTGATAAAGAGGAGAAGGAAAACCACAAAAGAAAACCACACAACCTGCTTACACAAATACCCAGCACCAAGGGCCATAACATTAACACATTTATTTCTGTCCACATATAGTTCTCATGTCTGATTATTTTTGCAGTGCATGCACTATTTGTGGTTTAGTTAAAATACAAACCTTGTACAAAACTGTCAGATCCACCATAAAATAATTTGGCCTTTGCAAGACCTCACAAACATGTATACGTATATGACGTTTACAAAATGGCAATTTTTATTGGATGTTTTCTGTTGGATTACCTTTCTAGTCAATGTATCTTTGCTATTTCCTTCATTACTTTACTGTGATCATTTTCAGGCAACCAGTAATATATTAACTGCAGCAGGACTTGTCACCCTGGCAACCCAGAAAATTGAAGAGGAGCTTCAAACAGCTTATTAAAGGGTACATTTTACCCAAATCATGCGGTTTGACTATACCTACACCAATATCAATTACTGTTCCAAAATATTTATATTCATTTAAATATAGTCACCATTTTTAGCCACTCGTTGGTGTGTCTTCCTGTTTGCTCTGAAATCAAAGATCTCTTTTATTTTCTTGGCGTTTACCTAAAGAAAACTAGCATGACATCAATCAGTCAATTAATTCAAACATTATTATCAGACATTAAATTCTTCTATAGCCTTGCATGAGAATTGATTTTACTCACATTCAGAGGTGATAATGACTTTGACAGCTGAAGTAGTCACAGATCAATTTTAAACAGCGACCAAACAAGATAAAATTAAAATGCAGGGATCAGAAAAACAGTTTTATCAAGTGTAAATGGTCTAAATGAACCGGTAGTTAAAACATATCTCCCTGGTCTTCTACTTTTCTTCCTCTTTCTTGTGTAGTTGGCATATTTTGCATCCATTTTCTTTGTGTTTCGTGCCTAAACACAAAGAAAATGTTATCATAAAAGTGTTAAAGTGTTAGCCAAAGCATGACATTTTCCTAAACTACATAGTTTTGGTGCCTAAACTTCATCAAACAATGAGTAAAAATTAAACATACTTTTTCTTAGATGAAAAGTCTATAATGGTCTCACATTGGACACAAACCCTAGTCTGCAAGGTGAGCATCCTATTGCATCCATCCTCCCCTCATCCCTCCTTATCCTTTGTGGCTCTTTCAGTCTTTAACCATTCCTTCTACGCCACAGTCAAACCTTATGGTGAGAAAATAAGTGTGGTTCTTTGGAAACATAAATGAGAATGCAGTTTAGTTGTATAGGAATGTAATTTTTGGGAGACAGGGTTGTGAAAATGTATATACACCTTTAAGCAAATCTCCTAATATGTCTTCTAAACTGATAAACTAAATAAGAAAGTACTTACATGAAGGTTTTCTGATATGACAGCTATTTACTCTATGGTGAAGTTTTGGTTTAAATTCAGGCACAAAAACTAGACAGTTAACATTATTAAGATATTGAATTTAGGGTAAAATCTGCCATTCAAATATTAACTGTCCATAGGAACCAGGAGATATGCTTTGTTGACCCATCCATCCACCCAAACATCATCCTAGAGAGCTTTATACAGTACAATCAACATCATGCTACTTCTGTTTATTCCTGATAGACATCTGTCATAAATGACATGGCAACCATCATAAAAATGGTGTTCTGGGCATTTAAATAAAAATGGAGTGACATTCCTACTGAACTCAACACCCCTTAAAAACTGTGTTTTGCTGACCAGATCCTACTACTACAACAGAACCCCGAGACATCGCAGGTTCAACCATGCTGAAACCACACCCAATCACACCCACACCATCCGCAGTGCTGAGTGCGGTGAGAGGTTAAATGTGAAGTCACTGATTCTAATCCGATACCGATTTGGTCAAAGTCAGTGAATATCTCCTCATGGTCTGCTAGCTGTCTGTTCTGTGTGTGCACCTAAGAAAAACTGAAATCAGGTGTTTGTACACAGCCATAGCTCTGTAAATAAAGAACAAACAAAGTGGAAGTCCAGAACACTATTCCAGCTTGTCCTGTGCACAAAGCTAAAGAGGGCAGCATGACACCACTTTTCATCTCAGTGTTTAGTTACTCTTTAAAGGTTCTCTGTGGAATTTTCTTGCAAACAAACATAAGCTGTGTTCCTAATAAACGTTTCTCATTCCATTCATGTTCAATGAAACATTTGTAAAGTGGATTTTTTTCAAAAAAATCCTGTTCTTTCTATGTAAGTGTTTACTTGATGTCGCTTTTCTTCTGCTTCACTGCCTTTGCGCGCTATTACCATTGTTCATCAGTCAATGGAATATCAATCAGTGGATCAGTCGAATAGCTGAAAGGATGAACAAGTGAGCTGAGTCACCCACAGCTACATGCTCTTGCGAGAGAAAAAAAGGGAACTCGCTTGTAAAAACATTGCTCCCTTGCACTGCTCCACAGGGTACCGTTAATTTTGTCCCAGCTTCAAGAAGTGGCTTCCGCAATATTAATGAGTATAGCATTACTCTTTATCCTTGACTTATTTTTTCAGCCACAAGAAAGGAATTAAGCCCAATTTATTAGGCCAACTATGAAAATCTATATTGCCCAGGCAACTGTCGCAACCTAATGAATAAACAGCAGCAAAAGCAACTGTTAAACAAAGCTTCCCCTTAGCAGATAATAAAGGAGATAAGTGAGTCTTTGTAGGTGTCAGCAACCCTGGAAAGTCATCCATCCCCCCATTAGTTTTCCACCTGCTTATTTAGCAAAAGGCTGCAGTGGCAACAAGGCAAGCGAAGCAGCAGACATCCTTCTGCACAGCGCCGTCCTTCAGCTCCTCCTGGGGACGGCCAAGCACTTCCAGGTCAGCTGCAAGAAGTCGTCTCTCCAGTGTGTCCTGGGGTTTCCTCCCACACAGTTGCATCCTCAGCACTGCCAAAGGGAAGACGGTGGGGAGTCATACTTACTACCTCATTTGGCTTCTCGCAGTGTCGAAGCGCAGTGGCTCAATGCCAGATAAGGGTGGGTTTATCACATAATAGTCTCAGCTGAAAGCATGAAATAAGCTTGAGTGTTAGTGGGAAAAGATGACCAGACATATTGTTTCTAGTTACAGGAAACGCCTCAAAATGAAACAGTAGCAAGATGAGTTAAGCAAATTCCTCATGTTCCCCACATTAGGTTAGTGTGTTTGTATTTGTTGTTTCGTGCAAAACACCAAGCTTAGGATGACGTAGTGTTGCAGGTATTTGATACTTGACTAGTAGTCAGGGAATCGCTAAAATGATTCGACTTCTTCTTGAGGCAGGCATCAGTGTCAGTTAAATTTCATGGCAATCCAACCAATAGCTGTCAAGATATTTTGTTGTTAGGGGATCAACAAACTTGGGAGGATTTGCCTTCTAGGCACCATGGATGTCTAGAAACTTTTATAGCAACTCATCCAATAGTTTTTTAGATATATCAGACTGGTTGGACTATTTGGGTATCTGTCAGTCAAACAGTTCGATACACCGCCATGACAGCCAAAAACAGAGCGTCACACTTCACACATGAAAGATGAAGGAAAACGCTCATCCTGGAACTGGCGCTTTTTTATCTTTGACACCAATCTAGAAAAAAAATGGCATCGTTATCAAAGCCTGCATCGGCATCCAACATAATCAAAATGCAGCACACGTATCCGCTGCTAAAACAAGGTTGTTGGTCACTCTTTGGAGAGAAGACTCCGTGCTCTCAAGTGCTCTGAAACCAGATTAGAATTCCTCAAAGATATTTCCTTGACCTACACCAGACTGTAATTAGGTTGAAACAACTTCTTCAAAAAATCTTGAGTTAAAAACTGTCAGTTTAGAGATCGCCCCAGACTGTGCAGGAGACAGGAGGTCAGGCCTCGGCACATCGGATAAAGGGAGGGGGTTAACAAAAGAATCTGTTATTCTGAAAGGCTCCACAGGATTGTCGGTTCATGGAGATGAAAGTTGAGAAAAATAAGCTGCTCTTGCATACTTGCAGATTTCTGATATATTGTATCAGCCTTAAATCCTTTACAGGGCTGTGGGACTTTTACCAGCATCTCATTTATGGAGAGATTTTCTGCACTGTATCCTCACAATGTGTGTGTTATTATTCAGCCGTGGCAGGGATATTATAAAAGGGCAGTAGCAACAGGAATAGACATACTGTATACAGTTAAGCCCAGATTAACTGTATACAGATTTAGATTTATTTATATATTTTTTTAATTTGAGCAATAGGTTTCTTGTGGCTGGAAATGACATAAAGAAGCAACAAAAGACAGTAGTTTATGTTTGTTAAATATGTTTTTACTAAAAAGGCCATGTCGAGAATAATTCAAATCCTTTCCCAGTAATCTCAGTCTCCACTGGGATTTTGGACCAGTCCTCTTTTGTGGTGATCTCCACGCCTTGAGGTTTGAAGGCTTCCTTGTCATCACTCCGGCTTCTTCCCTCTGCAGATTCTCACTGGAATTCACGTCTGAAATCCAAAATGATGATATTGTTTTCTGGTAACCATTTATTAACCACTTTGGCTGTGTGTTTTGTCTCATTGGAAGGTCCAATGTTGGACAAGGCCAAGTTTTTCTGCAGACTGCCTAGTGATTTCCTTCAGAATCTCAATGCACTCCTCTTTTCTCATGCTGCCGTTACTTTGACAAGGTTGTCTGGCCCATTTGCTGAAAAACACTCCCAAAGCATTACATTCCCACCACTGTGTTTGACTGTTCCTGGGGTTTCTCCTTTCTCTCGCCAAACAAAAGCCTTGTGTCCAACCACCTCCATTTTTATCTCATCTGACTGCAGAAGTGATGACCAAAAGCTTTCTTCTTTGGCGAGTTTTTGTGGCTGTCTTAAAGGAGCAGACGCCTCCTTGGTTGGTCTCTATATTGACCAGCCTTGTGCATTGTCTGTTGGAGGGCCTGCCTCGAGAAATTGGAACCAGAATTGCTCAGATTCATCGGGACAGCCTTGGTGATGATCCTTGGATCCTTCCTGGTTTCTTGCACCACCATTCTTGCCAGTACAGGGGTCACTTGTGCTTTACCACACCCTTTTTAACAGTGTGGAACTCCTTGTACTCTTCCATTATGGATTGAACTGTGGCTGCTGGCACTGGAAAACACTTGGATATGACTTTATGGCCTTTTTCCATCTTGGTAATAGCCAGAATGCACAACTCTCTCTCAGTGATGGACTGTAATAGCAAACTTACTAAGCTCTTTGGTTTTAGCCACAGACTTGTAATTGACTGGTAACTAGAGAACTACTGCATCAGTGTACTAAAAACCTCTAGAACATAGCAGAAATTACCAGAACAATTTATAATGGTATAGAAGCTGCTTTCTCTCTAACATTTGTGACAATTTAAAGGCATTTGAATAATATTGGTATCATCAGCATCTCTAACATAAGATCTTACTGTCTTTTGTCCCTTGTTTATGCCATTTCCAGCCAGAAGAGACCTGTTGGTCAAATAAAAATTCATTATAAATCAAAACATGGCATGAGTATGAATAATTTGGAGATTATCTGGAATCTTACGTCTGCTGTGAAGCTGCAGTTTCCATCTAAGCAGCAAAACCCTGACTTGATGAACTTTAACTGCAGGAAACAATTGAAGTCTCCCTTAGTGCTTCTTTTGGCAGAACTCCAACCCATCCATCCATCTGTCTATCTTTCGATCTCTCTCAACTGCTCTCCCCCTCTCACCATTACTGCTGCCACATTCCCCACCCAGCTTTCACAACCAGTGGAAAACAGTTTGTGGGGGGAAAAAAAGAAAAAAAAAGAATGTGCTGGGTTAGACTCGACCAAAAGCTCTCGAGCCGAGCGAGTCAATAATTCTTTTTCTCTACCTTCATCATACCCAGATGCCCCCCCTCACACACCCACACACAAAAACCCCTCCACCCACCCATTCACATGCCTGCATTATCCTAAGCCAAAGCATCCGAGGTGTGTAACGTAAGCCTCTGCAGTGCGCCTCATGTTTCATAAAGAGATAAGGCCCACTAAAAATACCAATCGTGTGAGGAGAGATAGCCAAGCATTAGGAGAGGTATCTACGGCGAGCAGCCAGCGAAGCACTGTCTCCTTTAATTCCAACCACAGACATCTAAGAAAAAAAGGACTCCACAGACCCAGACGTTATTTTATAGAGAAACAGTCACATCTTTATATTGATGTATTATTAATATTAATCTCCTCTGAAAACCAGTAATAGAAAAGAAAATAATTAACACAGAATGGCACTCTGACAATGTGAGATGCAGTCACAAACACACACAAAAAAATGC
>OMNN01010095.1:4806-15526 GCA_900302755.1 Chromis chromis
TACATGTGTGCTTCTGGGAACAAAACAGTATTGGTAGTTAGATCAAGTTATGATAATCAAAGAGCAAGTGAGCAAATAGTCAACAAATAAGACAACGTAAAGCACCGTATATTTAATATTGTACCGTTCCCTCCAAATCATTCCCATGAGTTGCCTAAAAGTAACACACGTCACATGACATATGTGTGGGTCATATGTGAAAAAGGATAATGTGAACCTTTCTTCGGGAACAGAAGAGCAAAAGGTATGAAAGCACTTTGATGGGCGTAGGCAGTGGATTGTGTACATAAAGATAGGAAGCAAGTTGTAGTCTTATTGTGTGTAAGAAGCTCAGTGTAAGAGTGTACGACCGCATGGCGGGAGGAGCAGATGTCACGTGTCTCATTGCTGCTCCTTCATCTCGGTCGGGCTTAGTGGAATTTAGTGGAACTTTGGTGTTGTGCTGTTGGCTATGATGGTTTAACTCTCCACTCTCCAGTCTGCCCTCATGTCGTTCCTGTTAACATTTACTGGTTTTTACATTCTGGCCAAGCTGCAAAGTCACATTGACAAAGTGGGTATATTTGTGTTTATTAAAGGGCCTTACTGAACTTTTAGCAAGCCAATGGGCTGCTTTGTTTGATATGTGATGAGAAGACTGGCATCAAAACGGCCTCTGGCCAAACATTTCATCATTTTCTCTCTGACAGCATGTTAAGTAATTTTAATGGATTTTCATGACAGTAAAACATTTAAATTGCAGTAATCCTGTGAGGTTTAAGCAAGTTAAATGAATATGATGCACTTAAAAGGACAAAAGGTCGGCAAGATTTTAAACACTGCCCGTTTGGTTCACACATGAAGCTAGCAAGTTACTCTGTCTTACAATTTATTTATGAGTCTACAGGCCTAAAATAAAGCCTAATTCAGGTTGTATCTGCGATTAAAATGCAACCTGCTGCTATTTTTCAAAAGTTGCCAAGCGTGGTTCATCCAGGGAAGAGGCCGACAATGCTACTGTATTTTTTTTTGTAATTGTAGTGGGTGTACAATTGGTTTTGCTTCATTTTTATGTCATCAAATTTAGCAGGGTTACAATTAAGGATTTTTTTAGAGCAGGTTCAGTACATCAATGAGTCTTTGTTTAAAGGCTGTTATTTACTCTCTGATTTACAGTGGTGATTAGAAGGAATTTTTTGAGTTTCAGGTCTCACTCAGATCTGTTGATGGAGACACATAGACTTATTGAATTTCAAAATTCAGTGATGGACTAAAAGCAGAAAGTTGTTCATTTTGGCATCGCAGCTCTGCAGCTGTTACTGCCTGAATTTTGGGATTTTCCTTCAACTGGAACTTTGACCAAATTGCCTCAGGTTTAAGAGGTTGAGGCCCATATATTGGAGAACTAATTGTAACAAAAGTTTAAATTTGAAAAATATTATTTAAATGGCAAATGATCTGCCCTTTTTAAAACAACTGGGGGACCAAAATGAACAAGTTTGGGCTCAATGGATGAGCGACACTTTGAAACACAACCTGTAAATTAGTAAACATTGGCGCTATATCCATTTTAATCATAATAATCGTAATAATAGGCAGCCTCTCCTGTAAAACTGAGACAGGGTGGTTCTGGTACAGAGACCTTCAGTGTGGAAACTCAAATACCTGCATCAACCTCAAAAAATCCAATTTTTCTCCAGCAATATTTTACTCACTGTCTGCTGTCCAACAGAAGTAATTATGGTTCCAGACTACCATTTACATATTCAGTAATGAAACCAATGCACCAGCGTATTAATCAGGCGGACATGATTAAGTTAAGGATACATTATTAATGTGGTCCGATGGGAGGTAAATTGAATGTTGCTTTGCAGCTTGAACAAAAAGTAATAACGAGATTCACTCCGACGTCTGTTCACAACTGTTTGAATCCCCCAGTTATAGCGCTTGAATACCACCCTTCCACTAGTATCTCACACTGTCCCTTGTATATAGACACCACCATGTTTTTATCACTCCAGAAATAACTCAAATAATTAAAATCAAAGAAAAAAAAAGGATAAAAAAACAGAAAAAAATCTTACTTCTTAACAGGGTGTTGTGGATGTTGGCAGATGAGCGTTCACGTTCATAAAGCTGTTACCGTTAAGGTTAATAATAGTATTATTATAAGGCTGAAAGCATAAGAAAGGAAAAGTGTACTTTTTCTTTTTCAGAGTCTGCCTTTTTTCCGCCAAGAAAAGGGCTGCTGAAGTTTCAAGAATGTTTTTAAAAATGTATTAAAGATGCAAGATTATGAATACATGTATGAGGTTTGTCTCTGTTCTGTTTTGGAAGATAGATCACATATGACACACTATTTACCAGATTGGAAGGTGGGCAGTGTGTGTCACGCTGGGTTTGACCTGAAGACTTGGAGGACAGAAGCTTCGCAGAAAGAGAACAAAAGCTTCAGAAATGGCAAATTTAAACAGGAGGAAGCAATCTGATTGGTTTCCACTTGGGTGTTAAATGCACTGACACACACTGGCCAGTCCTGTCTTCCGCCTACCGCCACCCCCTCAGTCAGACTAACAGTAACCAGACTTAGTCTTTTGGCATGTGGTAGAAAGTAATGTCCTGTATTAGACAGCTCCTCTATAGACACCTCGACATACCTACCAACACGGGACTGAATTAGAGCAAGTCTTGGACCAAATTATCTTCTTAATGATAAAAATAATGGAACATTCTGGACTAGTCTGCACTATTTTAAAAAGCAGAGGATAAATCAATGAACGCTGAGCTCAAACAAGGTTTAAAATGCAAAATCCGAATAAAAGGGAGTGTTGGTAGATATGCACCTGGAGCCCCTCGCTCTGTCTCCCACCTACAGAGGCTCATCAGCACCGCAGCACTGAAAAGCAGCAGATTTTACTTGTGCGCTTTACCACATGTGCAGCAGCTACCATCTGGCTGCCTAGTAAAACCAGTGTTCCAGCTGTTTAAATGTCGCAGGGAGTAGAAAATTTAAAGTTTGTGCTGAAACTGTACACTGTAAGTTGCATTTTAGTCTTCTGCGTGCCCTTACTTACCAATGTTTATCTTGTAAAAGTGAGAAGCAACAGGTAAAAGAGCGTACTTCTCAGTGCTGTGGAGTGGATCCGCTGTAGTGTGTGCTGTATTATTCTGTAGGGCACAACACCATAGCAAGAGCATGCAGAAGACAACAAACAAGCTGCTGGTTGTTAGAGGCATCCGTCCTATTAGGTAGAGCTCATCTCCCCCCTTCAATTCTGAGTATTTGGTATGAAAGAGATGTTCATTGTGATTAATTGTTAACTAGTGATGTGAATATTAATCATGAAATAAAAAAAAGATGAGCAAAAGATCAGATGGTGTCACTGCTGTGTTATTTCTGCACACATTTTCTTTTCATATTGACTGACCTTTTTAACCAGTAGAAGGACTTTAGCTGCAGTGAATGGTCAATACATTTTGTTAAGTTTGGAAATAATTTGACAAACATTACTGAAGTCACTGGTTTAATGTTATACATTGGTCAAGCACAACATTCAAACTACTGAGGTATTGCAACTGTTAAACAATGGTTTGTATTATGCAACAGGCAGTTCTTATAGAGATGTTGACCATGACCAACCAGAACATGTTCAAAACAGCAGGTTTTATGGGATGTATGCAGTGGTTAGAATCTACCAAAAAAAGTCTAAGACACAGAGTCATTGGTGCCAAAGGCTCAATTACTGTATTAAAATTACTGTTTACTCGAAGCCTGGTGCCACAGAGGATCTACTGTACCACAAATTGCCAAAAAAATATTTATGCTGTCATAGAAAAATGCCAGAACACACAGTTCATCACAGTTTGGTGCATATGGAGCTGTGTAGCTGCAAGACCAGACAGAGTGCTCATGCTGTCCACCAATGAAAGCACCTACAATGGGCAGGTGAGTGTCAGAAGTGGATCATAGCTCAATTTGAACTCTGCAAGAAGTCAAAGACAGGTCTTTCATGGCGCAACGTGATAGCAGATCTGTTAAGGCATACATATACCAACATGGTTGTAAATGCTCTGAGCAGCAAGTTCTTGGCTCGATTCCCAGCTGGCCAGACCATTTGCTGCATGTCATTCCTCTAGTCTCTCCTCCACATGTCTTGTCTTTCTTCACTCCAACTGTAAATGAAGGCATAACTATTCCCCCACACCACTCCCCAAAAATAACAGACAACATTCAATTTCAAGCTTGTCACATTTGTCACCATCTACTCCTTTTACAACAGCCAAATAGCTAATACCCATGTGCGTTTCTTCATACAGTATGTGCAGTGAAATGCAAAGTGACTGTTCTCAAGGCTGTGCAATAACAAGAAGACATTAAAAAAACAATAGAAAATTAGCAAAAACTCCCAAAAAAGTTACATTTTATGTCCCTTTAATGTAAAGGGACAGGCTAAAATATTCATATATCTTGTTATACACTCATTACTCACTTCATTGGGAACACCAGTGCAGTCTGATGCAATCCAGTATAAGAGCTATACCATAAATTATACATTTTCAGTTTTTGTTGTCATTGTCATAAAGGTCATGAATCTAATTTAAGTTTATTGAGGTCACAGTGGTGGTGTACCTTATTAAAAAGTGTTGTCTACTCCATTAACATACACAACCTACACAATTTTGTCATATTATTTAATATCACTATCATCATCAAGCTGAAGAACATGGTTACTATTTCTGTTATGCCAGTTAGAGAAGTATGTTGTAGAATTTTTTATACAGACCATCAGCTACTCTGATTCTGTCCAAGCTATTCTATTCCCAAAGGGACCAAAGAAAAAGGCCTTTATCTCTTTATCTCTGGCTTTTTTGACCATTGGCGAGGACAGCAGCTGTAATCTGGTGTACACTAACCAGTGGGTCTGCCAACCAGTCTCAGCAAAGAGCAAAAAACACCTCACAGGAAACGTTTAACACTGTATTTATTCCATATAAATATACGAAAATCAAGGGAAATTGTCTAGGCTTGCAGTGATAGACAGAGAAAAGAGGGGGAAAACAGTCAGTTACCTTCTTGCAAGAGAGGAGGAAAGAGAGCAGTCCAAGGTCAAAGGTCAGGAAGGTTGGATGCTTCTGTACAGTCCATTCATAACTTTTAAACATCACTTGATGGCAGGTCTCTCTGATCCATCACCATGGATGAGACTGGCAACACACAAACCTTTGACAGCCCAACTTGGCCTGAAGACCACGGCGTCTAGTGTGGATCCTTTCCTGCACACAGAAGAACTAAGAGGAAAGAGAGTGTTTAAAGTTACAGATACACCTACGTTTTTAATGGCTACAGAAACTCCATAGAACATGTTTGTTAAATGTCCTAAACTCATTCCCAATATAGTCAGCGAGAATGTTGGTGTTCTGTTCTGGTACTCTTTTAAGATTTCCAAATTGTGTTTATTGTAATTCTTTACATCAGTTCTTTATACATAAGATGAGAGTCGTACAAGTGTTTGACATGCACCTTACTCAGAAACACAAAAATAATACATAAAATATAATAATTGACATAAAATAATCTCTAAATGTGGAATTGCAGGGGGGTTGGTGAGATATGTTGAGCCTAAGTCCAGAGTTTTCAGTGTCATGAAGGTGGCTCTCTTTTAACCTGCTAAATCAACATGGTAACTTATGCTGCACAGCTAACCTGCTGCAGAGAAGGTTGTGGTCAGAGTTTCAAATTCAAATCAGCTGGAAGAAACATCTCCAATTCATTTTTTGACATTTTCTCAAGGAGTCATACAGAAGATCAGCTGCGGGAACATGTTACATCTGCAAACTTGTTGAGTTGCACGTTACTAATATCACTGAACGAAGCCATGCAGTTACAGTATCACATACTGTATGTATTGCATGCCATGGGAACCTACATCAATTCAGCTGGTGGTGCAGAAAATGCATATGTTTTTATGCTGTTGTACACTGCTGGTAAAGCAGCTAAAAAAAACACAGATTAGAAAATTAAACAGTCTGTTGATATTTATTACAGAGAATACTCAATCAATACCTTTATTTTACTTTGATTTAGCCAAAAACTAAAGTGATAGCCTTTATTATGAAATAGAGTCAGACCTAAATGCACTTGTTTGGTATCATTTTGTAAATGTATGAAGTTTAAGAGCTCTAATGTGCAGCTGTTATGTTCGAAATAAGTAGCTGCAGTGAGAGTGCACCGAGAGGTAAAATAATTATATTAACTTACATGAATAAAGTTTCTTACCGGTATTCCTCTCTTGCATCAGTTATAGTAACATATTCTTTTTATCTCTCCATTATATCTACCTGTCCCTCTTCAGTAAAGTAGGCAGCACGCCATTGGTCCATTGATGCGGAAGAAGAGTCACATGACGCATTAAACGGCTCCTTTTACGTCTAATGAAGAAAACTCCGGTTAACAAACACACGTCGTAATATCCGTAATTTCTGACTAGCATTTAAGGTTTTGTTGAACCTCGTTACACAAATAAAGCCTGGCTAAGTCAAACTTTCTTCGTAGTACAGCCGTCAGAAAGCAGATATAGACCGAGCTGATGACGAACACTGAGCAGGCAGGTTGAGGCGGGAGCGCGCTCAGGAGCGAGCCCTCTGGCGGACGGGAGAGGAATGACGATGAAACGACGGAGAAGCTTGACTCAGGAAAAAAAGATCAATTTAAAATGAAGGGAGCTGTTGTCTTTGCAAGTAAACAGTGCTCAACCGTAAGTACATAATTTAAGTAAATGCACTTAGTTCCGTTTTACTGCTGCGGGGGTGTATTGTAAGCAAATTTAAAATGCTATGCTAGTTGTTAGCTAGGTAGCTAGCTAGCAAATCTCTTACTTTAAAAAGGAAACAACAACCCTTAAAAACATTTACAACCACCTGCTTGTAATTCACCCGAAAATATTCTACTGTACATTTTTATATTGGCACCAAAGTCTAGAGACAAGATATGTAAGCTTGCTAATTTAATGTGGTCAGCCCTAGTTTGTGTGGTTCACATAGGCACTGTTCTTTCTGAAAATTAACTATACAGAAATGTTGGGAAACCTTAGATTAAAAAAATATTGTGTCATTGTTGTTTTAAATGTGTTTTCAGAATTTTCTAATACACGTTTGCACAGATAAAACAATATCCCTTTGGCTGAATAATTAAAAAAAAGAATTAAAAAAATGTTTCCTGCTTTTGTTTCTATTAAAACAAAATGGCCGCCGAACACTACCTACATTTAAAACATAGTTGCAATAAAGAAAATGTTACTTGGAGTGGAACTTCCCTTTTGTGCAGTGGACCATATGTTTTTTTACCCACATGATAAGAAGATTATTTGAGGAGTCTGAAAATACAGTCAGAACTCTGATATGCATTTTTAACTGACTGTCTGGGGTTTTCAAACATAGCAGGTTAATTATATTTTCTCTGTGACCTGAATATGCAAATAGACAAGGGTACAAACTGAGCTAAACTTTTTCCTTAAGTCGGCAATGTGATGCTGACTACTTTGTCTGCAGTTACTATTTATTCTTATCATACAATAAGAAATGAAAGAAAAAAGTACCACTGCTTTATAAAGTCAAAGATAGTAGCCGCTTCATCACCACTCCTAATGTGTACTCAGGTATCAGTGAAGACTTAACAATTTTCATTTGAATCGATGTGTATGAGTGACTGTTCTTGAGAGAAGACAAAGACTGTGAAAATGAGGTTAATACATATCAAATATATTTTTTAGAAGTAATCAGCTTTTAGCATGTGGTACTGTAATTCATACAAATGATTATTGTAGTGAAGCTGTACACCATGCATGATTACAAGAAAAGGTAGGTGTATGGTTAACAGTGGTGCATATCAGCATAGCATATCTAGAGACTAGGACAAAGAAGACAACATAATTCTGCAAACAGTGTAGTCAATTTAGTCAGTATTATGCCCATACCACATGTATTTAAAGTGGGCTGGTAAAATTTCAAGAGTGTGATGTCCCCTTGCTTCTGCCCTTGTCCTTGCCTTCTGGCATGGTGTTGTATCCTTGGTCACAAAGATAACCTGTGAAATTCCCGCTGGCTGGCTTCATGGCACTGATCATTTAGTGGATAGGGGGCAGGTTCTGACGCACAACGGAGGAACAAAGCGTTTCTACGTGCGGAGAAACAGCAACAGGTGATTGTTCAGCAATAAACAGCCAGTAATTTACTGTACAGCCATTTGAAACAGGGAACAACAATTAAGTCTACTTGATTTATGGCAGACAATTAAAAAGAAAAGACTCAAAACGTCTTTACAGGATTTTCTTGCAGGGAATTTTATATTTAATTTATTCAGATGTGCAATGCACCTATGGCACAACATTTCAGTACTTGTATTTTTACTGTAGCTTTTAGTCCAGTTTTCATCCAGTGAAAATTGACAACTTACTCCAATAATATTCTGTTAACAGTTGAAATATTAGTGCTTATTCACATTCGAGAGTAAATAAACCCAATAAATGTCCTTTACTGTGGAACACACTCACCTTTTCACATCTGATCATGATATCTAAACTACTGGTTTAGTTTAGGTAAGCTACACTCAGCTAATTTGGCAAAATCCTTTTTTTTTAGAACAGTGTGTAAAATTTGTGAAATTGGATTTTTTTTTTTGCAGCACCTGGGGAGAATGAGAGAACAAGCAAGAATGAAGGTCAGCACCATGGACAAGGACTTTTCCTACAGAGAGTTACACTTGAAGCATGATCATCATTCTAGACTTTGTAAGTCTACTTGACCCACTGTGTAACAGAAAACATCACACAGTATATGCCTGAACTAGGACCACTACATCTCAGTACTGTATTTAACAACCAATCCTTGCAGAGGACATTCACGTCTCATAAAGTAGGTTTCCAATCTCACAACATGTACATTTCCTTCATGAATGTGCACATATATTGTGAAAACAAAAGTCACAGTTACATGTACAACACAGTTCTTTGTTTTGTCAGTTTAAACAATTACAAGCAAGGTAAACTCTGTAACTTAACATTGCTCTGTCTGTCAACAATGGACATTTGGAGGAGTGAACATCTCAATGATAAGAGCAATGTGTCTCTGTCAGTGTGTCAGAGCAGGACAAGGTTAGTGAAGCTCCATTTAGGATTGTTCAACAGTATAGTATTTCACCTAGGATTATACTGCCGGGGAAGGTTGGGACAGTGTTTGCAAGCCTTTGCCAGCACTCTGAGACAACAGAGGTCAGGGTAATGAACAGCCCCTCATATTCTTAGACTTAATTATATCTTGTAGAAAATGACCACACACAAAAAAAGATTTTCAGTAACCAACATTTTCTGTGTCATAATTAACCAATGGTGGGCACTGCATATCAATATTTTCATTGTATATTGTTAATTATTTAACAAAATCAACATATATCTTAAAAAAAACATTTGACTGTGTATAGTATTCTTTACTTTATTGCATTTTTATGGTAACGTGCCTCAGTAAGTTGTTGAGCTTCTATATGCTGCCAAAACAGCACCTTGGCATTAATTCTCCAAGTTTCTGGGATTCTACTGGAGGGCTGAACACAGTTTTTTCAAAAGATTTTTTTTCATCTGGTGTCTTGACAATGCTTGTGGAGAGTGCTGTGGGAACCAATCAGTTCAAAATTTTCCATAACTGCTCAAATGGGTCCAAACTGGTGATTCACATTGCTTGCAAGATGATGTTTCTCGTCTTTGTACAAGGTGGTCCGCCACATAGACATATATAAGTAGACCCTGCATTGACTGTGGAGGGACTTGCCTAAAGCGCCGCCATCTTGGTACAGGGCTAGCAGAGGAGGGAGTGCATGGACATCTATCGAGGTAAGAGGTACTCCACAATCTTAAAGTAGAATTATTCACTAAGTTTTCAACCGATTTCCAAACGGTTTGATTTGTTAAAAATGTCACACATGTAGCTATGACAGGATGCTTGGATGTCCTTTTGTACTATTTATGTCTGCCTGTCTGTCCTCCATATCTGACGTTTGTAACAAACAACCCGCGTGAATATACGGTGACAATTGATCGATTTATGATCACTTTTATAGTGCAAACATGTCATTCCTCTATAGACGTAATGCACTGTAGGAGTGAGTGGCGCTGTACCAAGATGGCCGCCGCATAGGCATGTCGCTCCAATCGGCAGCAGCAGTCAATGCGGGGTCTACTTATATATGTCTATGGTTCGCCAGGATACAGCAGCCACTACAAATGAATTGGTCTTAGCAGGCATGCAGTTTCAGTCTGTATACCTTGAGTATAGAGTTGGGATGACAAAAAAAGTTGACTGGACTTGACATCTCATCATTTTGTGCTCATCAAACCATTCAGTGACCCATCGTGCCCAATAGATGGAGCATAGTCATCCTGGATGACGCCACTCCCATCAGCATAAAAATGTTACATCAAAGGATAAAGTTGATCACTAAGAACATCCTTGTATTGATTTGTAATGAATCTCCCCGCTAAGGGGACAAGTGGACCTAAACCCTGGCAGCAAAATGCCCCCACACAGTATAATAGAGTCACCAGATCCCCTCACTGTTGGGGTCAAAGGTTCAGGTTTTTCCTTTAATCTGTCACCCATCTGTATATTTGTGCACACTTTCAAGAAACATATCACTGAACACACATGCTACAAATCAGTATAGGAATACATATACCAATGATCAAAATAACAC
>OMNN01010098.1:3412-17045 GCA_900302755.1 Chromis chromis
AAATATTATTTAAAATACAAGGACAAAAAACTCTCACTTTGTAGAAAAAATTTAATATATTATATTTCAATTTTGGACAGTTGATGGGACGAAGCAAACAATTTGCAGACATCGCCCTGGGCTCTAGGAAATGAAGAAATCATTTAACTTCTGCTATCTCTGACATTTTGTAGCCTAAACAGCCATTAATTAAAAGACTAGTGATAGATGAATCAATAATGAAAATTATGATTTATTGCAGCTCTTCCTCAATCAAAGTCACTGTTGCCAACACCAGTACTACTATGACTATTCATACTACTACTAATACGAAAAATACTGCATGGCCTTGATATTATGTGCGATCACTGTAGACGTATTTCTAGTGTACTTGTCAGTGTGGTACAAAATTGTCTAATTTAATAATTTCTCGGACTTGTCAACCAACAGCAGAAGCACCATTTTGTTCCCCAGTTTCTTTGTTTTATCCCTGCAGAACTATTTTTACATTACAACTTTTTAAAGCTTTTAGACTTACCTGAGTTGCCAGGCCTGTACTGACTGTAAAGGATTTATAGCCAAACACTGAGTATGTAATTTCCTTGAACAAGATTCTGTTCATTTAGCTTTATTTTTAACAGTAGTAAAACCACAAAAAAATCAGTTGGTACTCATAAAGAGCAAGTCTGAATGACGTATACCCTTGTGCCATATGACTCCATTGTTTTTCATTGTAGTGTTCTTGTGCAGAGTGCATAAAACTCTGACTAAACACCAAAGTAAACTAGTTTCCAATGACAACAGAGTCATAGTAGGTTTGACCCTTTGCTGTCACACTTCTTTACTAACATGCTGGTGAAAACTTTAAATGAATACAACATTGCATCGTATATTGTTGTAAATATGAACACAAATTGCCATCCTACACTATAGGCGGCAGTTACGATGGCCACAAACCTTGCTGTTAGTTTGTAAATGTGCTGCAAACAAACCGTTTGTTAAGTTATTAAATATATTTTTAACAAAATCAATATCAATATACATATTTTTAACATGTCTAAAGTAAAATAAGGGACTTACGGCATTGCCTCAGTGATGCTTCAAAGTGGATGGAAGACGATTACTCCTCACGAGAGCATGCACCACATGTTTCTTTGCAGAGCCAGGTAGGCAGGTGAACAGGAAGTGACCAAACAGGATGTGATGCCCTCACATTACAAAAGTGGAAAACCAATGTGCATTTGATGAATTAGATGTTAAACAGCAATTTAGTTAATGACTTCTCATTTTTCAGCAAAAAAATATTAACAACTAAAGACACAATGTGAAAGCTAAAGAAACTGTTTCAAAGGCAGCACACCCACAAACCATTAAAAACACAAAAAGTGAGTGACAAAGCTGAAATAATGACATGTTCTCATAACTGTGTCCTACAAATTTTTGTTTCACCCAACACTGTACATGACTTTGACTTTAACGGCACCTCGAGACACATGATGGGTAAAAGACATGTCAGAAAAGATGATTTAAGCATTATGGAATATTAGAATGGAAAAAAGAGGCAGGAATATACAATATTTGCATTAGAAAATGTGAGAAGAAAACAAACACATCTCACCTTCATCACATCTCCAATGATTTCAGGGTATGGATGTGAAATATGACTTATTTTCATATTTTGCTTGTGATAAGGCCTCGTGCTGAGTTTGAGATGAATGTCTCCTTATTTCTGGGTTTTGTTGCTCAGGAGACGCTACATTTCAATTTTGGTTGACATTGGGTGGAAACAGACACAGATGGCTTCTCTGTTACAAAAGCAATTGAGCACTGTAGACTGGACTGTGCCTGGAGTAGTGCAGATTACCTGATGAATGCTGGTGTGCCTTTGATGGTGGGCAGCTCCTTTGGCAGGACTCTAGAAATCTGTTCTTCCACTTGAAAGAGCTGGTTTTGCTGAGAGGAAGGAGTTCGCCAAAGGGTGCTTGCTTTGTTGGGATGTACATCTGCTGTTCTCTTTATAGTGGGTCATCAGCAGGCCCTTCACCATCGCAGCTTTCAGAAAACTCCAGTGTACAGTGGTGACACCCATTTGCTTCTACTCAAAATCCAGCCCATTGTTTATGGAGAAAAGCTTTTGATTTCTTGGGTGGTTCATCTTCACAAATGGTTCAAGTTGAGCCCAAATGGTAGTCGGCTCATGTTTCAATGAGGGTGACAAGACAAGAATGTCAGTTTATTATCAGAGGTGTACAAAAAAGCTTTGTGCAGTGTTGTTTGTCTATGGGACGTTCCAAAATGGACTTGCTGTACCTCTTTTGCATATTTTGCCAGTTTTCATCAATGTAAAAAGTCACCTCATCCTCTTTTAGAGATCAATGAAAAGACTCGATGCTGGGTGTTGAAAAGATGCTTGCACACATTGTCCTTTATTTCTTTTTCAAAATCTTTCAATGGGTGCTCCTTGTGTCTCTGTTTAACTGATTTTCTCATATTCTTTTTTATGCTCTTTTATTGTGAGCCACTGATGCCACCATGTGACCGCTGTTTCTGATGGACTTGGCACGTGTGAGCAACTTGTTCCTGCATGAGGCACATCTTCTGTACATACAGTAAAAGCCTCAACCTGTGCGTCACATCACAACTCCTCTGCCGCATTGGTCAGACTTTGTGAGTTAATGATGCCGAGCTGCTTGAGCCTGGCTGCTTTCATTTTGACATTGGCATGCACTTTGCAGACACATGTCTTCGTATTATTGATGTTTGGAGCAACAACCCAAAATAACTTTATCCCACAGAAAAGAGCCTTAGATGAGATAATAGGATATCTTTCTGAAGAAAAAATAACAGTATTGGGTCAGACAAAAATCCTCTTTTCTTTCTTTGTTTTAAATCTTGTGTTTCCTTCTTCCCTGCTGATGCTTGACTGTCATCTGGACTTCGAAAAGTTTTAACTATATCCATGTTTTGTTGTTGATGGTTTTTTGCAAAGGTCAGCCTAAGAAATGGATTCTTGCTGAACCATGTGTTCTTATCACAAAGCTTGTCTTTCTAGCTTACAGGCTTGTAGTTTTCTTTTATTTGGTGTGTTGGTAAAGTAGTCGGTGCTTCTCTACATCCATCACAGCATTCGATCGTTGGTGAACCTTTGATTGATCTTTCGTTCAAACTTCTGAAATTTTCAATAGTTACTTATTTTTGCTCTTTTCCCCCTTTTTTTTCCCCCTGATGTATGGACTAACGTCTGACCACCCTGACTTGAAAGCATTAGGTGGTGTGGAAGTCCTGCAAAATGCATTGACCTTTTTCTGTCTTTTCACCATCTCCACGCTTTATTCACTGATACCCTTCAACTTTCCTTCTTCCCCTCAGCTCTTATTTTTTTTCTCTTTCCTCTTTTAAGTATTCTTGATACTTCACTAGGCTATTCCTGATTCTCTGAGTCTTTCTACCCCAGTTTTATGTCTGTCTCTCTTTAAGTTAACCATAAAATTGAATACTGACATTTTAAGACGTCAATACTATAATTAAAGCAGTGGCAAAACCAGTTGTCATCTGAGCCTGGATGCACCTATTTTGTAAATTGCACCGTCAGTGCAGATAGTCTTTCCCATGTATTTTTAATCACCCGTGTCTGAACTAGCTGCATTAACGTAACCTAAGGGTGCCGTTTGCGATTATAAACTGATGCACTTTTGTTAAATTTATGCTGTAAACTTGAAACAACGTGACTAGGACCAAGCCATACTCGGTTCCAGCCAATGGACATGTTGCCTCAGGAGCAAGGAAGGGAGGCTGTCATCTGATTCATTGTTGCTCAAATCAGCAACTTTTCGCTCGACAAACTGCATAACCTTACATAATTTAAAGTGACAAAGAGTTCATTTTGTTTGCTTTCCACAAATAAAGGACTTAGTGTTCCCTTTTGCCACTCCCAAGACAATCACGTCTCAACCAAACAGCACAACATGTTTCAGTTGTAACTGTTTTAGTCGTGACAACTTTAAATAATTTTGATTCGTCAAAGATGCTAGTCAGCACTTGGTTAGCTTGAATAATAATGGACAATTTTATGCCTATAACAACACATTTTCCTGCAATATCAGTTTCCTATTAAAAAGTTTGCTTAATTGGGGCTCCCTGATAGCCTAGCGGTTATACATGACCCACGTGCAGAGGCGTAGCGGCTGTGCTGGGTTCGAGTCCGACCTCGGCCATTTACCGCATGTCCTTCCCCACTCTCTCCCATTTCTAACTCTATCCACTGTCCTGTCCTCTCTAATAAAGGCACGAAAAGGCCAAAAATAAATCTTTAAAAAAAAAGTTTGCTTAATTGCAGACAGCTAGAAATATTTGGGTATCCTAAAAGCCACTGGGAGCCATGATGAGCATGCAAGGTCAGCCACCACCAAATACCTCCAGAGGGTAAGGCAGGTGCTAAAAATACAGATCAGAATGAGAATTAGCTTCAATAAGAAGCCAAGCCAAAGCTCAGTGGTAGGAAGGCATCAACATGCATGCCCCGACCAGTCATCAGATACCCAGCTGGAATAGTAAGCTGACCACAGGTGGAGATAGACACCACTGATGTCAAGACCTGGAAGCTCCTCACAATGCAGAGGGGGTTCCAACACTCTCCAAGCAACAGAAAGAGAGGGGGGGATTAGTGAATGTCAGAGTCACTATCCAGGATGAAACAAGAAGCATCCAAGAATACATCAAGAGGAAGCCCTCGGGGATGAGCTGCTAAGAGAGTGCCTCGGGCAGCAGAAGACAGAGGGTGATCATGAGGAAGAGGAAGTATAGTGGATAGATCCAAGACCCTTCGTAGCATGGGGATCATTGACAAATAGAGGACATGGCTGATATCGGGAAACCTCAACAGGTGTTAGAAAAGGCTAGTTTAAAGGACAGTGCAGAGGCTCTGATCAAGCACAAGATCCATAGAGGCACTGGCCTACCACAAGGTTCATTCTGTGCCTCTGAGAAAGTCCCGCACATAGTAGCAGAGTGTAAGATGCTAGACTAGGAGGCATGAGCAAAGTGGCAGATGCAGTGAACAGCAACATCTGTGGTGACTATGGGTTACAGTGGAGCTAAAATCTGGAGGGACTTCAAGTTTTAGGCTGAAAGGAAGGTGCTGGGGCCAAAGTTGTGATAGGTGTTGCAATCCCAGCTGAAAGTAACATCAGGAAGAAGGGAACTGAGAAAACCTAGAAGTATCAGGGGATGAAGGAACAAGTGGAAAAGATGTGGTCCCAATATAGTAACAGAAGCATCAGGGGCTCAGACTCCCAAACTGTGCGAGTCGCTCCAGCAGACTCCAGAAACAGAACCAGAGGTCACTGTTCATAAAAGTGCAGTCCTGGGAAAATTTAAAATATGGCATAGAACCTTTAAACCCCCAGGCATCTAGTAGAGGACCAAACTCAACCCATGCACACTCCCAGGTAGCATAAGAGGAAGATTTACAAAATGACAGACATTAGTTTTCCCACAGAAAATGTGAATCTTAACTGTTAAATACTTCCGGACAATGAAATGCCAATATTTCTTTAGGGTTTTTAATTCCTCTTAAGCATGTACTCCATAAACACAACATGGATTCTCAGGAAAAGTAGGAAGAGCTACCGAAGATAACATAACAGATGGTGAGCCATCACTCTTTCTGAATACATTAGAAAGAAGATGATCCCAAGAGGCCAACACATTCAGAAAGCACATAATGGTATGGATAGTGGGAGAGAACAGCTTGAGTGTACTCAACAGGTGTTCGTCTGCCCTTATGGCTTTTACCATGCAATATGTGAATATAGATGAGTACATGCTACCAAGGAGATGGAAGGAAAGAGACGTTTGATTGAGGAGAAGCATGAAAGACTTGTGTCTAAAAGCCCTAAACATGATAGACAGGAGCAGAGAGAAGGTCTATTTGAGTTGAGAGAGAGTTCAGCTGCGGTATGAAGTAGAACAACATGTCAGATTTATGCTGATCCAAACTCCTGATCCGAAGGATTGCTGTGAGACTTTTGTGGACAAACAATTGGCCCAAACAGATGGGACTTAAAGGCACCCAAATTCATTTCTATTTTTTTTTAAATAATGTTTTTTTTGTGCAGTGTCTGGACAGTTTGTTCTTCTGGTTCTACACATTCAATCCAAAAAATGAAAATAAATGGGTATAATGGGCCTGTTGCAGCTTTAATTTAAAGACGTAGCTTCCAAAGTTTAGGGACTGAAAAGTAACTAGATGATACACATATCTGTACAAATCCATATGTAAATTCATCATGCCTTGTCTTTATGTGACCTTTATTTATTATATCTTAGCCTTACTGTACTTTTGTGGTTCTTGTCCTGCTTCTTCTCCGATGCCTGTTCAGTGTCTGCTTCACTAATGACTGCTTCAAGACTCTGACGCATAGACATTCTCCTGCAAGTATAACCTTTAAAGTCAAGATATTAACATCTTAAACCTTCAAAGCTGTTTTGTTGCTTTGGCCTGTATGTTTAGGAAAACTCCTGAATTCCCTGCGTTCACCCTGTTACTTCCCTCGGCATTGAAACCATCAGTAAGTTCCGCTGTTTCCAAGCATAGCCAGGTTTAACAGATCAGGTGAGACAGTATGCTTTAGGTCATGAGTAGTTCCTTGATTTTCTACTTTTGCAGAACTTTGACTGAGGTTCATTTTTGTGAACCACTTCATAGAACTTCTTTATTTTTGCAAACTGCAAAATGTCCTGAGCAGAGGACATTAGCTTCATAAAGCCATCTCGTGATTGATTACAAGGAAACATGCGATTATAAAAGGGTCTTTCTTCACCATGTAAACGATTTTTCCACTCATCCGAAAGTCTACCAGGTCATTTGCCACTTTCTAGTTTTCCTTTTTTGTTTTTAAATCTATTCAGCTTTTGATTTCAGCAAACCAGCCACCTTTAATTATCTCCTCTGATTATCTTTTTTTTGATGCTCACTATTATTCTTCTCTTACATGCTCACCTCTTTACAGCTCATTGACAGAGAAACTCCACCTCAATCTAAAAATGGCAGCTCTCAATCAACTCTGAGTCATGTTTAAGCTCCTTTGTGCATGAAAAAACACATACAAAAGTCGCCCTAGTAACATTTAGAAGTCAAGTGTCCTCACACACTGTCCTCGCATGCAACGCTTTTCAACGCTGATGTAAACGTACCCAGATAATAGCGTATAGAGATGTGGCACTTGTCTATTATTAAATTTCGGATTGAATGCAATGAAGCGCAAAGTCTGGAGAACAGAAAATGGGTTCATATATACTGTATAATACTATATACAGTATAAAGGATGCATTGATTTCTTTTTCTTTCTTTTCTGCCCAGCATATAGGTGAGTGAATTCAGTTAAAGTGACAGCAGCCCATCACACAGCTACTGACGTCTGTTGGGTGGGTTTTATGGCACGTGTCTTCTTTCAGGTTCACCAATCTTAGAGTGACACCAGCCTAAATATGTAGCACTCAACTGTGTTTAAATGTCGTGGTGCTCGAGGTGACGCTTTATTTCTTTAAACTTGAAATGAAGCGTTCTCCTTCCCGAGGTGGTGTTTGGTTACGTCTCCGCGCCAAACTGTTTGCCTGGCACCCCGCTGCTCACATTTTCAGAGGGCTGAATTTTAAATTATGGCATATCTTCTGTTTTGAAAGTTGAACAAAGAAGTCAGATTTTCAAAAGTAAATTTCTTTTAAAACAAGGACGCAGTTTCTCAGTCTTTACTAATATCAAATACTAATCAAGGAATTTGAAATAGAAGAATTTCAACCAGACAGCAACTTTAAGTGCCGCAGAAAAGCACAGGTTTTTCCACGCACATGTGTGTGTTACATGGGATAAATTGCTAATGGCTGAGCAATTTCACTTTGTACTTCAGAGACTGCCGCATGAAGCTGCACAGATTGTAAAAATCAATTCTCTCACAGTGGGGCTCCATATTTACTGTGATGTTTACAGATGAAGGGATGGAAAAACAGAGCAACGGGTCTGAATTGCGAATGAAGATGAATGGAGCTGTCTGCCGTCGGAGCTGCAGGAGACTGAGAGTTTAGCTATGTGTATGTAACCCCAGCTACTCTGCCTTATGGAGTGCTGTCGAAATGAGCTGTACGAGTGCGTGCACATTCATAAACATACTCTGACTACCACTGAACGGTTCCAACCTGCTGCAGGGAACCAGAATAGAGCAAATGCCCGCTAGAACACTGATTCATTCGTCATGTGTTCAGAGGTCAAAATTCTCCCCGCAGGTTTTTTTGCATAGAGGGGAAACTTCTCCTGCCTGTGGTCCCATGGACGGAGTTAAGAGAACATTAATTCTTCACTGTAAGATAACTGGCTGTTTGATCTCCGCTAATGGCCTAAGCGCCACACGGCAGTAGAATACATAAAATGCAGATTTCTTTGCCCACAGACTGCTTTAATGCTAACATCTTGCTGGGAAAACGAATGCATGTGTGGTCTGTTAACTCTCTTTCCATTTCTTATTCTCTCATTTATGTATTTAATACTACCGCTTTCATAAATTCTCCCATAAATCTTACAGGACACAGCTTATTTGAAAAATAATTACACTTCAACTAACTCGAACATGGCAAGAAGGTTACGATCCACTAGTTTCACGTGTTTCTCAAGGGTCACGCACAAAAGACGGGAATTATCACAGGAGACGGACAGCAAGGCTCCTAAATCATGTTTTCATAATGAATAGATAATAGAGGACACAGGAATCAACCTTGTTTTTTTATTACGTTCCCAAGGCTATTACAGCAAGAGTCTATTGTTGGTTTGTCAAAAAAAAAAAGAGAGAAGAGAGTGCCGGAGCTGACAGTTCAATCAAATTGTGGGTAATAGTTCATTTTATCTGTGTTTGCGTTCCTAGGGCGGTATCATGACCAGACACCTGCAACCCGGAGAAAATGCGAGCACAGCGAGAGGGCATGCATCTTCAAACAGGGCTAGGATTTGAGTCAAAGATTTCAATCGACGCTGGAATTATCCCAGCCTGCAGGCACGGATCTGTGGAACTGTTCTATCCGCGGACAGGCTTGGATCTCTGCGACACAAGCCGGTTGCTTCTTTGAGTCAGGAAGACTTACTGTGAGGAAGACTTCTGACCTCATTCAAAGCGTGTGCTCATCGCATGCACATAATTCTGGATTTAAGATAAAGTCCTAGATAAGTGATGGGTAGTTTATACACTGGCCATCAAGTTATTTCTCTAAACTTACAGTATTAGCTGCACAATAAAAAAAATGGGTCAACATGAGTAATTCGTTATTGTTTTATAAAAGCCTAACATCTGACATTTAAAGGAGTTTTATTTTGCTGCAGATGAAGCACACTGGATCCTTCTTTCTATTATTACCTGTTTTTAAAGCTTTATATGATCCATTGAACAACAGGGCAGAAGAACTCTGCAGCAACCTAACTGGCACACAGCCCTGGCACATTTTTTTTTTTTACCTCATAAAGTTGGTAAATCCAACATTTTCCTTCTTGCATTATCTAACAGAAACATCATCATCCATTTGGAGTCTTGTGTCTGCCCAACTGATGAATAACTTCAATGTAATACCCATTTTTCACTTATTACTTTATTATTTACTTATATACTTCTATTATAACTTTCATTTTCGTTTAACCGACTCATTATTTGCTTAATGTCCACTTTCGTCACCAGCTAGTTGTTAACTTTGCCTAAGTTTTTGTTGTTTTAATTTAGCTTTTTCCAAAACAAGCTTCTTAATGTTTAGACAATTTCCCCTCAGGGATCAATAAAGTATTTCTGATTCTGATTCTGATGAAGAAGTGTGGTTAATGAGAGCAGTGAGACCGAAACCAATGGTCTAAAATAGGCTAAAAAGCTTTGCAGAGCTGCAGAATTGGCTGATGATGCTCTGTGGGATTGTAGTTTTTCATCGCTTTCACATAATCTTTGATAAACTGTCATGTTGACTATGTTTTGTGGACCCCCTCGAAAACGAGATGGTACATCTCAAGGGGCTTCCACTAATAAAATTGAAATTGAAAATTGAAATTGATAAATATTGTATATCTCTGTCCTGCATGCCTACCAAGTTAGGTGTATGGAAATAGAAATACGGTTAAAGTTGCTTGAAATCATTAAATTTATTGTCAAAGTTGTTCCAAACTGCAACGTCACTGTTGGGATGCTGCATGCAGTTGTTGAAATTTTGTGTGCAAACCAGCTTATATTATTTAGTGTACTTTACAAGGCACATTTAGTTTGATTTGAGAGAGTCTGTGTTTAAAGATGGCAGTCTTTGCAAGGCTAAATTGTGGGGAAATACTTCAGCCAAGCCCCCTGAAATGGTGCTGGACTGGGAATTGATTTCATTTTGGCGGCACAGGGTGGTTTAATTTCAGGAAACAACACTGACCCAAAAGCATTTTCCCATTTGTAAAGCAGGGAATACATTTTAACTAAACTATCCCAAATTCACTGAAATAATTCAATAACATTTGGAAAGTCTAGGAAGTCACCTGATGCGTCCAGAGCAAATCTTGGACATGCACCGGTTAAAGAAGATTTGGTAGGGAGCCATATTTGAAAATTATATTAATTTGTCAATAATGCAGCCATGGCCACAGTGGTAATTTGAGCCATATGCTAACACCAGTATGCTAATCTGCTCACAATGACCGGCTTTCAGAGATAGCTAGATAGATCGCTACTTTATTCATCCCCCTGGGGAAATTCAAGATTCAACATCAGTTCATGTTGATGTTCATGTGTGTTAGCATGCTGACTAGCACGGAAGCTAAACTAATTGCTATAGGAAAGCTCTAGGGCTATAACACAAAGCTATTACCTAGTATCTGTAAACATTCCCTATAATATCTGTGTCTATATTTTTATTGGATTGTGAATTGAAACAGTCTATTGAGGAAGGCCCTGGGTCTGATAATTGTAATCCCACTGATTTTCCAATAGAAAATGTTCTGTTACTCACAGTTGTAACATTTTATATGGCTGGGATAAGCATGCGTGTATATTCTGTTTTGTTTAAATTTGCATTATGTTCATGCTCTTTGAAAAAACATAAACTGCAATTTGATGCAACTTCTTCTGTGCAAGAATACTCGGAGGTAATGTGAATGAGGCAGGATCTCATTTTGGCAAGTTAATAATATCTGTTGTCAGTTACACATGGGAAAGCATCGATATTACTTCTTCACTTTATTACTGCCGAAGTGAAATGGCCTATTTGTTTATTATCTCTGGTTTCAGGGGTTAATTTATTACTTGCTTTGTGTCATTGTAATGATAAAATGAATTACTTCACATTTTATTTGTTATTTCCAATTAATTTGTCTTTTAACTTGATGGTTTTTTTTTATCATCATCCATCACTTGCAGCATCTGTTTGAAGGGAAATGTGATGATTCTAAGCATTTTGATATTTTTTTTGTATTAACTGGCGGTTAAACATCCTTGCTTTTGCCCCAGTTTGCTCGGGGTTTAACTGTAGGAAATTATGTGCAAACCATCACATTATACAAGACGGAACTCTCACTTCACCTGGCATCGCTCGGGTCCCTGCTGGGTCAAACTTTGCTCCAGTGTGAGAGGGAAAGAAATCTAAAAAAATAAAAAAGCTGATGGGGCCTGAGGGCTCGGTGACTGGGAGAAAATACGAGAACTGGGAAATAACATTCTTAAATCTAAATGTAAATTAGAATCCCCCCCACCGCACAATTGTACATCAGTGGTGTAGGTTAGTTTGCACGCGTGTGTGTACTCCCATGTGTACTAATTCTGCAGGAAGTATTCCACAATATGTGTTTTGCAAGCCTCCGAGGGCTGGCTGGAGCATCCTGATAAGGACAGTTGGGTGTAGTGCAGATGTGTAGCGTACTGGGCCGCTGTGTAAAGTCTATTGTGCAGTTACTGGTTTGGCGGCGGTGTTCTTCCTACTTTACCTGACACAGTGTTATCTGGAGGGACCCAGGGAGCTCCTTGGGGGTGGGTCTAAGTAATGTCAGACACATAGGGTATAGAAACTACTCATTTTCAAAGGCTGGCTGATAGAGATGGTTGACTCCAAAATTATCGCTTGTAAAACCACTGATAGTTATTATTTTTATATTTAAAGGATTCAGGCACTGTGAGTGTGCATTTCAGGAGAGTAACTCCTGGTCACGCCAGCGTATATGACAGCAAATTTTCACAAGGAACCTAGTTAATTGAATGGAATTGTTCCGATCAATATTCACTCCCAGCAGTGAAGTAAATCTGCCTGCAGCATTTACCTCCAGTCCAACTTGATGTATTCAAATTTGTGGCCGAGGGCAAACCGCCTTAATAGTGTTGATCTTAAGCTATCACTCTCGCTAGCAGTGAGTCAAAGGAACTTACGTGGTCAGGTTCATGCAAATATAAAACATAATTAAATTAGTCTAACTGCCAATTACCCACTCAAACGCTCTCATACCGGTGGCAGCGAGCCACTAGTGCAAGGTGCTGTCCGGAGCAGCAGGGCTAATTTGGGTTTCAGTGTCTTGCTCAAGGACACTGACATGTAGAGAGAAGATTTAACCAATGACCCGCTCTAGCTCCAGAGCTGCAGCCACACTTTATTGGTTATACACACAGCACTAGCTCTGAACTCCTTTGCTGAACCTCATTTGTTGCTCAGAGTTTATTACTTGCACATTAAAAATGATCTCTGGAGTTTCCCAGTGAGCAAAGAAAAGTTATGTTTATCTGCAGTGTTACTCACCAAACTGTTTGCAACCTTGAGCTCCAACAAATATATCCAATGCTTTTTACAAAGTATATAATATATAGCATTGTTAAGCACATCTATTCCTTTGCTTGGAGTCTTTGTTGGCTCATTGGTTCTGCCTGTACATCAGTAGAATAATTTGAAATCATTGACTGGAATGTATATCCTCTCACCCACATACACCAATCAGCAACATCATTATGACCACTAGACAGGTGAAGTGAAAAACATTGATCATATTGGTATTATGTCGTGTTCTGCTGGAAAACCTTGGATTTTGGCCCTGTCCATGTTGATGAGACTTAGACACCCAAATAAACATTGTCCCAAAACAAGCACACTCCCTCATGCAAATGGAAATCCCAAATGTCACTGGCCTACCCCTGCAGGAAAATGCCCCCCAGCACATGGCAAAAACATCAAACAATCAGGAATATGTTGAGGAACATGACAATGGCCCAAGATGTTGATTTTGACCTCCAAACTTCCTAGACCCCATTCTGATCAAGCATCAACAGGATGCAGTGGAACATGTTTGATTGACAGAGGCCCCACTGCACAAGCCAGAGTACCCAAAGGATCCACTGCCAACGTCCTCGTGCCAGACCCCATAGGACACCCTGAGAGGTCCTCTTGTCCATGCCCAATGGTTCAGAGCACTTTTGACCACATAAGGGGGACCAACACAATATTAGGCAGGTGGTCATAATGTTATGCCTGATTGGTGTATATATGCATATTTATAGATACACATTTAATTATACAATTATATTTAATTCTCAAAACTGTCATTTAATTATATAATTTTACTACCTTTTTGTCCATGTTGGGGTTCCATACCTGATGCAATGTCTGCCTATTCGCCCATCAA
>OMNN01010113.1:1859-20081 GCA_900302755.1 Chromis chromis
TGTTTCATAGGTGGGGTGACTCCTCAATATACAGGTACTTTTATTAATTCATATTCAATTTCTTAGTACTTTTCAGCTCTGTCCAGTCATGCAAACATGTCAAAGTCCGAGGGTGACAGCAGTTATTATGGTACTTTATAATTATACCTTTTACCAGTGGATTACAGCTTACACAAATTACAGTTTACACAAACTGCTGTAATGATTGTTTATTTGATAGCAGGAATAAGTAGTATTTAACTGAAGATTTTACCTGCAGCTCATGTCAAGTAAAATTTTAATTTATTTGTCCATTTTAACATTTAAAAAATGCTATGTTGTGAAAGTTGGATGTTTATCACCATCATCAACCCTTTCCTCTGGTGTCAGATAGTTGGCCGCTGATCGGGAATTCAGCTGCAAACCGGCCAGACCTGACATTTTCCCGTCAGGTTGCTGATGTGGGTTGCTCACTGCGTAGAAATGATAGTTCTGAGGAACTTGTTTCATTCTTTCTCTTAGTTTTTAGTTATAGAGCCACTCTGTTTCTATATTTTAATATTTTTTCATGTTTTTGGCA
This sequence comes from Chromis chromis, assembly GCA_900302755.1. Lineage (NCBI taxonomy): Eukaryota > Metazoa > Chordata > Actinopteri > Pomacentridae > Chromis > Chromis chromis. The sequence goes on from OMNN01010113.1 coordinate 2,419, forward strand.
TTTTTGTTGCACTTGTCCTGAGTATGTGGGGTTTAAAAGAATCTATATGATAAAAGAAAAATGGATATTAATGGTTTGCTGTGGTGATCTAGAAAAAATTAAATGGTCAATTGGACAAATATTGATTGATTTTTTTGTCCTTTCCAGCACCCCTCTACCCAATTGCTGGGACAACAAGCGCTCGATCAGACGATGGAAGTTCTCCTAGAATTGCCCTGCTTCGGCCTTTTGTCTATTTTGGAAATACCTATAATCAGATTTACGTATGTAAAAAAATCATTTGGGCAGGCTGTTTATCTATTGGTGGCAAATCACTCCCAACTCAAGAACTGAGTTGTAAATATACAAAATAAATAAATGAAATGACTTAGTGAAGCAAAAAATGTTATTCTTTTTAAAAACTAATAATAACCTATGTTTAATTTCAATTTTACCTAAACGATTCAGATATAAATGATTCAGTAATGACGAGTATTAGCAGTTATTATGTTGTCACAGATATAATAACTGCAGCTGTAATTATGTTGACATTTGGTAACATGTAATTACCAGTGATTTTACTACTAAGTCTTCGTTTTCTTTCTAGGTGAACCACAATGGAGATCTGACCTTTAATGCAGCATGGTCTAGATACACACCTCAAAGGTTTCCGTTGTATGGAACCAGAGACATCATTGCTCCTTTCTGGACAGATATAGACAACAGAGGCAATGGTCAGATCAACTACATGCAATACACCAGCGGCAGCGTTCTCCAACAAGCTACACGAGACATTAATACGTACTTCCCAGGACTGAGCTTTACTGCCAGCTTGGTCTTTGTAGCGACATGGTATCAGGTGGCCTATTATCCATATAGTGGAACAGTAAGTCACCTCATTCTAAATAAGAAAATACATAGAATGTCAATGTCTGTTTTACCCATTAATATGTACACTTCAAAAAAAAAAAAAAAGTCATTTTTTTTTTCAGCAAACAACATTCCAGGCAGTCTTGATCTCTGATGGCCGGTCATCATTTGTGCTGATGAACTACGGGATAATTGCTCCACCAACTAGAAGAGTAGAGGTTAGAGCCCAAATTAAATGGATTGTATTGGGAGTATGTTTTTTTTAGTCGCCGATCCCGTCAGATCTCAGAAGCTAAGCCAGGTAGGGCCTGGTCAGTACCTGGATGGGAGACCGTGAGGGAACACCAGGAAGCCTGAGTGAATGTAGTGTGAGAGTGAGTGGTTGGTGGTGGTCGGAGGGGCCGATGGTGCAGATTGGCAGCCTCGCTTCCGTCAGTCTACCCCAGGGCAGCTGTGGCTACATACGTAGCTTACCACCATCGAGTGTGGAGTGAATGAATAATGCAATGTAAAGTGCCTTTGAGTGTCTAGAAAAGCGCTATATAAAACCAATGCATTATTATTATTATGTAATTTCCAGGCTGGATACGACACAGTCAACTCTACTCACCATTTCTCCATCACTGGAACACACTTTAGTAATATAACTGGCAGTTTAACCTTCAATATCTCAGAGCTCATCCTGAGCAACGTCAACATACCTGGTCGCTGGGCTTTCCGGGTGGACCGTGGATCAAGAGGCTGCACCTTCAATGGTAAGACCAGAACCAGATGGTGGTCACACTCAATGAAAATATTGGTCTGGTGATAAATCTGTCCTTTAAATTAAGCCACTGGATAATGTTTTATAGATAGATAGATAGATAGATAGATAGATAGATAGATAGATAGATAGATAGATAGTTGTATGGGGAGCGAAAGAGGACAGGTGCTCAATGCATCATGGGAAGTCCCCCAGCAGTTTAGGCCAATTGAAATATAAGTAAGGGATGGCTCAGGAACCATAAACAGTAAAAATGTTTGCAGGATGAAGTCAAAGCCTTTCAAAGAACTGTTCTTTTAATTTTCTTCAAAGGTTCAACTGTGCAGCGCGGTGATTCCTTCTGGAGTGACAGTGCCTGTACTCAGAAGTGCACCTGCACCTCGGCAGGCCTGCAGTGTCAAAATCAGCCCTGCTCTTTCTCACAAATCTGCCGGCGAACTTCCTTTCAGTTTGCCTGCCAGACGGTGCAGAGACGCACCTGCACCATAAGCGGCGATCCACATTACTACACCTTCGATGGCAAGGTGTTTCACTTTCAGGGCACCTGCACCTATGTTCTCTCAGAACAATGTAAACCTGGGTTGCCCTACTACAGAGTTGAGGGCAAGAACGAACACCGGGGCAGCACTCGTGTTTCCTGGACACGACTGGTCAGAGTGCATGTCTACAATGAAACCATTGAGCTTGTAAAAGGACGTCGTGGTGAGGCCAAGGTGAGTAGTAAGAACTAAGTTTCCCCTTGCTGTGATATTTTAGTTCTGATCATATTTTCAGATCTGTGTTTGTTTCCTGGTGTGATTACAGGTTAATGGAAGCTTTGCAGCAACTCCGTTCTCCCTTAGCAATGGTTCCATTCAGGTTTATGAGTCAGGTTTTTCTGTGATTGTCACCACTGACTTTGGCTTGGTGGTATCTTATGATGTTAATCATTATGTCCGGATCAGCGTGCCCTACACCTACCTCAATGCAACATGTGGACTATGTGGAAACTTCAACAATGACCGTAGAGATGACTTTCGGACCCGCCAAGGCCAGGTTGTGAGCTCTGATGTGGTTTTTGCCAACAGCTGGCAAGTGTCCGGGGATGATGAGCCTGGATGTGCAGCACGATGTGGAGGGCTGAACTGTGCTTCCTGCACAAACACTCAAACAGCATTATACAGCAGTACTGCCCATTGTGGTATCCTCCAGAGCAGGTCTGGACCTTTTGCCGCTTGCCATCAACGATTTCCCCCACAGAGCTATGTGGACAGTTGTGTGTATGATCTGTGTGTAGGAGGAGGGTACCAGCCCCTTCTCTGTCAAGCTCTAAATGTGTATGCAAGCCAGTGTCAACAAAGTGGTATCCAGCTGCAAAGCTGGAGAAGACGTGGCTTCTGTGGTAGGCCTATCTGCCATTCAAAATTATTTCAAAAATATCATCACGGTAAAATGTCCACGATGTTAAGATCGATATTGTTTGAATTTGTCTAGAAATCCCCTGCCCAGCAAACAGCCACTTTGAGTCCCAAGGCACAGGATGTCCACCTACCTGTGTCAATCCCAACTCCACCAACAACTGCCCTCTCCCTGCCCAGGAGAGCTGCATCTGCAATTCGGGCTACGTCCTCAGCGGAGGGGTCTGTGTCCGTCATTCTGACTGTGGCTGCAGCTTTGAGGGTCGTTACTACCGCTCTGGAGAAACTGTAATACTAGACAACAACTGTGGAAGACGCTGTAGCTGCAGGTTTGGCTCCATGACTTGTCGCTCCCACAGATGTGGCCCACTTGAGTCGTGCAGCGTGGAGGATGGAGAAAGAGGATGCACACCGAACAGCTACGCAACATGCTGGATAAGGGGCTCAGGGTCATATCATACATTTGATGGACTGACATACCAGTACCCTGGGGCATGTCGTTTGACCCTTTCCAAAGTAATAGCATCGTCTAATCAATCGCAATTTGTGGTGACAGCAGAAAAAGTGCCAAGACGCCAGCAGGGTTTTTCCAATGTACTAAAGGTTGAGGCAGAGGGAACACAAGTCTCCATTGAGATGGCACACAGCAACACAGTTCAGGTAAATTACTGAAATATATTTCTGTATAAATGTGAAAAATGAGTGGTTGCACGAAAAAACAATTATATGTGTAATTGTCCTCTGCATGCATTAAAACTTTTTTTACCCTTCTTGTTTTAAAAGCAAAAATCTGGCCACCCCAAAATTTGACACTGGCTGTTTAAATGTTTAGGTTGACGGTCAGCTGATCAGACTACCTTTCAGCTCTGCGTCCAACCGAATCCGCATCTACCGCAGCAGCATTCATAGCATCATCCTTCGGACTTCCTTTGGTGTAACTGTGCAGACAGTCTGGCCTCGCTTTGTTCGTCTCACTGTACCCAGTAGCTACAACGGTTCACTTGGTGGACTCTGTGGTAACAACAATGGTCATCCACATGACGACTTCCGCACACCCAATGGTTCACTGGTCAGCAGTTCTCAGGCCTTTGGGGACAGTTGGCGAAGTGGCTCCCTCGCTGCACAGTGTGTGGAAAGCATCAATCACAATTCTACAACCAATTACAGTTCCAGTGAGTACTGCGGCATTCTTACCTCACCACATGGGCCCTTTGCACCATGTAATGCCACGGTGGACCCACAGCAGCAGTTGGATGCATGTGTGAACATACTGAGGGGCTCTAGAGATCCAGCATCAGCGCTGTGTGAGGTCCTAAGAGATTATGTACTCATGTGTCAACAGAGGGGCATTGTTTTAGGGTGGTGGAGGAACGCAACTGCCTGTGGTAAGTCCTTACTGCTTTTGGTGAAGATGGCTTTGATATAAACACATTCAATAACCTTTCTGAAGTAAACTTTTTCTTTTCTCTAGCACAAACCTGCCCTTCAAACAGCCATTATGAGCTCTGCGGAAGCTCATGTCCGTCTGCTTGCCCCAGCCTCTCTTTTCCCTTCACCTGTGACACTCGATGCCAGGATGGGTGCCAGTGTGATGATGGTTTTGTCCTCAATGGCAACCAGTGTGTGCCACCAACATCTTGCGGATGCTATCACAATGGACGCTATCGTGAAGGTGGCGAGCAGTTCTTGGATGGAGAATGTCAACGCCTGTGCACCTGTAACAGCACTACTGGGTTGGTCCATTGCGTCAACAACTCCTGTGGTCCCCAGCAGTCCTGCCGGGTGGTGGCGGGCGAGTTGGGCTGCCACTCCATCCCTCGTGGCACCTGCTCTGCCTCTGGGGACCCTCATTATCTCACCTTTGATCGCAAGGCCTATGACTTCCAGGGAACCTGCCGCTATGTTCTGGCCACTCTTTGCAATGCCACTCTTGGGCTCAACCCATTTTCCGTGGAAGCTAAGAATGAGCCATGGAATGGGTTGCCGGTTTCAATCACTGCTGAAGTTTTTGTGAACGTGTCGGGCTACCAAGTGCACATGTCCAGACACAGGAGGGGCATGGTAGAGGTGAGTTAAATTTTGAATTAATATTTAATTTCCAAACCATCAGTAATATTCTTTATCTTAAGAAACAAAAATATTTTGCATTGCTCCAGATGGTGGGAAAAGCTCAACTAAATGAGCTGTTCCTTTACTGTCTTGTTGTAAATATTGGCATTGTGGGATAAATTAAATTACTGTAGAGAATTGCTTGAAACATTTCAATTTTCAATTCTTTAGGTAAATGGCATAACAAGTAATTTGCCAGTTGTCTTGAGTGGCAGTCGTGTATCTATCTATGCAAGTGGATCTCGAACATTTGTCACTTCGGATTTTGGCCTGAGCATCTCGTACGACGGATGGAGTACAGTGTCTGTCTCCCTGCCTTCAAATTACAGGTACAGCTCAACTGATGTTCTAATGACTCACATATTTTGTACAACTACCAACAACCTCAACACTCTGGAACTCTGCCACGCAAGTTTTAACTAGGACAGGAGAACAGATTACACTTATTTTGAGAAAAATCTGTTTCATATTTATATCACTTCATGGTCTCGTACCAACTTTTTTTTCTGACATGCTTGCAACATATGAACCTCTTTTAGTTGTTCCAAAGTGCTGGTCAAAAGATTTTAGTTTTTATGCTTCAAGACATTGGAACGATCTGCTATGTAACTCAAGTATGACTTTCTGTCTTCATTAGTGGACAAATGTGCGGACTTTGTGGAAATTTCAACGGAAACCCAAATGATGAGTTCCACGCTCCAAATGGAACAACAGTCACCACTCCACATGCGTTTGGGGCGTCCTGGAAGGTGGCAGGTAACTACACCTGCAATGATGGTTGTGGCTCCTCTTGCCCTCGATGCACCAACGAACGGCCCGCCAGAGCTCAGTGTGATGTGATTCAGGCAGCCGACGGGCCCTTTAGCTTCTGCCACGAGCAGGTGGACCCAGCACCGTATTTCACCGACTGCGTGTTTGATGTATGTGTGTCCGGAAATCGAAACCAAGATCTTCTGTGCAGGGCCATTCAGTCATATGTCAGCGCCTGTCAGTCTGCTAATGTTCAAATCTACCCTTGGAGACAGAACACAACCTGCAGTGAGTCAACCAAAAAAAGTCTTTAGAAATACTACATTTACATATGGGCTGAGTTTGTTAACTACTTTTATTTTTAATCACCTGACATCTATCATTTGTTTCCTCGCTTATTAAGGACTTGACTGTGCAGCCAACAGTCATTATGAGCTGTGTGGTACAGACTGTGGTCACACTTGTGCCAACAACACCAATGCCACCTGTGAACAGGAATGCTCAGAGGGATGTTTCTGTGATGAAGGCTTTGTTAGGAGTGGGACGAGGTGTGTCCCTGTGCAAAGCTGTGGCTGCCAACACAATGGCTTCTACTATGATGTGAGTAACATACAGTACATGTAAATCTCATACATTTCACTTCGCAGTTCTCCTGTATTATAGATGTCGCAATGATTTCTATTCCCCCTTTAACAAAAAAAACTTATTCTTCATTTGCCTTTATGAAGTTATTGCAAAAGATTTTGCTCCTTTAAAATATTAAGGACAAACTACCATAGCTGTCTACATAATCTCATAGAGTTCTGGTATATGAGGCTAATGCTTTATAGTTTTTTGTTGTTGTTTTTTTTTACATAATCTGCACACATATTGGATCTAAAATTCATTCTCATGCACTGACCCCCCAACTGTGGCAGCAACTGCAGCACAGTCATTAATAGTGGACCTGTCTGACTGTAGCTTCAGTTTGTGCCTTTCACACAGAGCTGCTAGAAGTGTTAGCAAGCCTGATAACCACAGGCAGAGAGAGAACATTGTACATGAATGAAAGATTTTCCAGTTGTCCATTTTGGTTTTTCTATTTTATTCATTCTTTAAATTCTTTCTTTCTTACATGTACACAGTGCACAACAGCTGTTAATGACCATGTTGCATGTGTGTACAAAGATACTGTATTAGCGATACCAGGTAGAACAAACAAATGTCACTGGTGTTACTTTCTTTTGGTTAGATTTTTTTGGTCACATTTTAATTTTATCAAGCAAGTAAGTGACAGGAGTGAGTTGCAACTTGGCAGGAAGGAAAAAACTAATGTGGTTCCAAACAATGCAGCTATGTAATTATCATTTCACAATAAATAACAGGGTGTTTCACCTGACCGTAAATGTGTGATAGACGACATGGAGCAATAACCATTTTATTGTCTTATTCCCCTTTCTCTCTTATAAATGAAGCATGAGCTCAGTATTTTTCATGCACATGTCACCTTTTGTCACATGCTTCAGGCTGGTGAGGCCTTCTGGACAGACGGTTGCTCCCAGAGATGTGAATGTCATGCTCCCAATGACCTGCAGTGTTCTCCTGCATCTTGCACTCCCACACAACAGTGCACCATCAGAAATGGCCAGCTGGGCTGTAATGATGCACTGTCTACTTGCACGGTGTGGGGAGATCCACACTACATCACCTTTGATGGAGCAGTGGCTCATCACCAGGGCACGTGCTCTTACGTCATTACCAAGAGTGTGCGCCATGAGACCAACGAAACCCAGTTTCAGGTAGTAGCCACCAACAACCACCGTGGCAACAACCGTGTGTCGTTTGTATCTGCGGTGGATGTATACATCGTGCATCGAACAGAGAACGTGCATGTCAGGATTGGACCCAACAAAAGAGTGAAGGTAAGCTCCTTTTTACTTTCAACATGAACAACTTTCTACATTTGTTTGATATCTCTGTAACCTCTCATCCACTCAGGTAAATGGAAGTGCAGCGTCTCTTCCCACCACTGTGGGGACGTTAGCTCAGGTGGTAAGACAGGGAAGCTACACAGTCCTCAATGCCTCCCACTTGATTGTCCAGTTTGATGGCCGGAGTACTTTGTTGGTCAGAATCGGCCAAGACCGTGGAAACAGAGTCACAGGGATGTGCGGGAACTCCAATGGCAACTCTACAGATGACAAAGTCTTACCCAATGGCACGGTGGCGCAAAATGACAATGAATTTGGACACAGCTGGAAGGCATCCACAAGCCGAGCAGGGTGAGATGATCTAGTTCAGATCCTGTTCAACTTGACCACACTGCATTTTAACACAAATTTTTCAAACCACGTCTTGTAGTATAACAGTTTATAGGCAACAGTGCACAATTGCAACTCCTCACACACTTGTGTTCAAAGAAAGTACATCACCACCTAGAGATTACATGGTATACCCTAAGTTAATGTGAATCTTGCAGGTCCCCAGAATGTGCATTTTATGTTTCACTTCAAAATACTGCTCAGATCGTTAATTCTGCCATTCCTACCATTCCTACAACACCTCTGGTTTTAACCCTGTTCTAAACAGGCTGTTTCAGTGTCTGTTGTTTTAAAAAATGCTGCAAACCGGAATTAATATTTTGTGGCTCTTTAAAGACACCGGATGGCACATAATCATCCACAAAAACTATGAAAAACTGGATGTTACATAATAAAGCCCGATACATTTTTTTTTATTGTAGTCCAAATAAGCTAAGTCTATGGCCATATATCTTACGGAGTGCATCAGATAAGATTGACACAGTAGTTGAGGACGTGATGTTGCATTGTAAACCTTTCAATCATTCATTGCTTGTGACAGGATGGGGCCTTTGGTAAACTTTTCATTTTCTTTCCATGTAAAATGATAAAATGAGGGGACTTTAGGGCTTCTGATAAATTTTTTTAGCCATGTTGTGTTTACTAAAACTGTTTAGAAGGTTGCAAATACTCCTTTTGGAATATTTTGAGAGTATGTGTCAAATACTAGCTAGCTTTCTGTTAATTATGTACTAATAAACATCTTCATTTAAATTTTAATGCCTGATGCTAAACATTTATGCACTAAAAAAGACACAAAGTGTGTTTTCAAGTTGATGGAGTCAAGAAAATTACTGTTGGAATAAAGTGTTCTGTCACAACACTACACATATTACAATAACATACTGTATGTTGACAAAGTACACAACATCCCACAAAGTGTTAAATGTATAATGGCTTTTCTAGATGTGGATCCACTGATGAAAGAAGCGGCGATGGATTGAGCAACTGTACCTTTGTGGCAGAATACTCTGAACTCTGCAGAATCATCACCAACACCAGTGGTCCATTCAGCACCTGTCACCTGCACTCTGACCCTCAGCCATTTTTCGACTCCTGTGTCTACGATCTCTGCCTCTACACTCCAGCCAATGGCATGCTGTGTTCTGCTGTCGCAGCCTATGAGAGAACCTGCTCTGTTCTGGGGTTAAACATCACTGAGTGGCGCTCTGGTTTGCACTGTGGTACGTTTGCATTGGCCTAATATATCCAAGATAGTAAATGCAAAAAGTTAGTTATAGAGTCTTATCTCACTATTTCTGCAGCTCAGTCAGACCCCTGTGAACAGCTGGACTGCACAGAGTACGAGTGGTGCGGTGAAAAGAACGGTGTTTACGGCTGCTTCTGCGATGAACACCATCATCGACCCAACAACGAGAGCTACGGTGAGGGCAGCTCTTCTTAAAACTCTGCTTTGTTTTTTGGTCACTGAAATGATAAGGGCATTATAGTGGACATTGTTTGAGCACAATAGTTAGTGATGCGTGTATAGTCACATGTACAGTGCCAGTAAAAAGTATTTATCCCCTTTGGAATTTTTACCTTTTTGTTGCTTTTCAACATTGAATCATGGTTGGTTTAATTTGGCCTTTTTGACAAGAATTTATATATATATTTAAAAAAAACAAAACAAAAAAAACCTCAATGGAAGAGTCTTTTTGCCACTGTGACTGGTGAAGAACAGGCAATATATTTCCTTACATTTGCTGCAGTGATTTTACCCTCTGCCTTTCAAAGCTTTCCTGGGACTGTTGCCGAGAAGCATCCCCACATCATGATGCTGCCACCACCATGCCTCACTGTGGTGATGGTGTGTTTGTGATGATATGGAGTGTTTGGGGTCCGCTAAACATAGCATGTAGTCTGATGGCCAAAAGTTCAATTTACATCTCAGATCAAATAACCATTTTCCACTTGAATTCAGAGTCTTCCCTTCTGTTGAACCGAGCTGTTGAAGCTTGTAACTCCTTCAGAGGAGTCATAGGCGTCTTGGTAGCCTCCCTGACTTATACTTTATTATAACTTTTCACAGAGTTTTTTGTTTTCTTGGTGTAGTTATAGCCAGGAGTACTAATTCACTTATTTTACATCTTATATTTTGAAGAAATATACTTTGAAGAAATCTTTTCTCACTTTGACATGAAAGAGTCTTTCTCTGTAAACTTTTGTTAAAAAGACAAATTATATTGACCATGATTCAGTGTTGAAAAGCAATAAAAAGCAAAAACTAGGGGTATATACTCTTTATAGGCACTGTACATATGTAATTTAATGGCTTTATGGAGCTTTAGTATTCTGTAACTTTTCAAAATGTTCTCCCTTTGTAAACCTGAATTAATTGTTTTATTGGGTGGTTTTGGGGTAAATTGAAGAGATTGTCTATCCAAAAGCTCAAAAAGTGATTTTTTTTTTGTTCCTCCACAGACTCTTTCATCACTTGTGCCAATAGTTCAGGCACCATGTCTGTGTCTCGCTGCCAGCTGTTTGAAGCCGGCTTCCACTCCAGCGCCCTCCATCTCCGAGATGACTCCTGCAACGCGACCCTGCGGGACGGACGCCTGGTGTTCCACTTTGACAATGACGACCAGCTGTGTGGCACGGTTCTCAGGGTACAGTCTATAGACTAAATTGTTATGAGTGCAGACTGAATACGATTATAGATAATTAATTTAAATCCAATTTGTCATTCCATTTTCAAGACCAATGGAACCCATTTCATATATGAGAACACCATCCGGGGTGATGTGGATACTCACGGAGGTATAATCAGTCGCCAGAAGAACGTCGATCTGCGTTTCTGCTGTGAATATCCACTAAATAAGGCCCTGTCAATGGCTGTGGGCATCAACCCCATAGAGAGGTAACAAAACCATCTCCTCTGCAGGTTTTATTTGACCAATTCCTTGATTGCAGTGGTGCTGCCTAAATCAAAATTTATGACAGTTTTTTTTTAATAGCAAACATTTATTCATAGTGATATGTCAAAATGTGTGCAGTGCTAGCAAGGTTTTAATATTTATGTATTGTATCAGAGGAATATTTGCTGCTGTACATCTGCACCTTTTTTGGGTCATTGGTCAGCGTCAGTGGTAATAACACTGACAAAAATTTTTAAAAGGTGCCATTGGTTGTTGTAAATCTGTTGTGAATGCCCACATATTCTGCATCTTCACAATTACATTTATTAACGAACAATACAAAATGAAATTCAGAGGAGTCTGTCTCTGTTCTGATGAAACATGAATGTGTCAAAGATTTCCAGCTAGACTTGGTCTAACACACTTCATGCAAATAGCACTCGTTGCATAAGTGTTACATTTTAATTAATGAGCTGCTCTTGAGAAGGAACAACTCACTGACAGGTTTTTGGTTATCAAGCTCGAGTGTTGTCACATTATGTGTTTGTGTGTTTTTTTCATAGCATTGTGAGGAAGAAGCTTCCATCTGGTCGTGGAGAGTATCATACGAGAATGGTCCTCTACCAGGACGCTGGCTACCGCTTCCCCTTCACCAGTAATCAAAGCATAGACATAGAAGTAGACGAGAAGTTGTATATGGAAGTACGGATGGAGGGAGTTGACCAAACCCAGATCTCCACCATTCTGGAGTCCTGCTGGGCGACGCCAGTCAACGTAGCAAGCTACCCTGTCCGCTGGGATCTCATCATTGAGGAGTAAAAGAGCTATACCCAGATTTCTTGTACCTAATAGTCCTCTTCAGACCTCTACTCATCTGCTTCTTTACAGCTAAACCCTGTTATTTCAAAGTCTACCCGGTGACGCTAACTTCTACCACCGCCTCTCTCCTCCAGGTGTCCGAATGTAGCAGATGGAACAGTGGAAATGCTCCAGAACGGCGTCTCCACTGTGGCCCGATTCTCCTTCAGGATGTTCACCTTTACCAACTATACATCCCTTTACCTGCACTGCCAGACCCACCTGTGTTTCCTGAGGAACAACAACTGCACAGCTGTAAGTAGCGCCATGTTTGTGTCTGTGCTTGCAGTGAGATTATAGAGGTTATCAACAGGTGTATCAGCAGAAGAGTCTAATGTTGTTTTCCTGCAGCACTGCTACCCGGGTCACCACAGGCGAGCTCGGAGGGCTCTATCCTACCGCAGTACTGTGGACATCTCACTTGGACCGATAGGCGTGAGCAGTCGTTCAGGCCAGTTGACACCACTGATGGTGACCCTGCTGGTCAGTTTGCTGACTGCTAAAACTCTGTTCTAAGGAGATCAGAGATTACTTATATTTTAAACTGGGATTGGGAAAAGGGAAAACTGGGAAAGATTGTATTTCTTATTGAAAGGCCTATTCCTTGAGGCCTGTTTTGTATAGTCATGGGACAAGTAGAAATGATTTTCCTTTACAACAATAGGGGGCACCATCGTGCAGCATAAATGGTTAAAATCAATTTGTTGTGTTTACCGTGTATAATATTTATCAGTTGTATTCATGACAGTCAATGCAAGATGTTATTAATGTAGCTTGTGGTTTCCCTCCTACGTATGAAAGAATAAAAACCAAGCACTGCTTCAGGCCAGCCGACATCAATCTGAGTCAGTTTGCTGACAGCCAAAACTCTGTTCTAGGAAGATCAAACACAGGCAAACATACAGTAAACAGAGGAGTATATACAGATTACACAACAACATATGAATCAGTCAGCAGGAGCTTAATGAAAGAACATAGATAGGAACTGTTTGGTATTTTTGCTCCACTGTGATCCACTTAAAGAGCAAAGTGGTGCTTGTTTTTGATATGCAGATAGGAACAATGATGTTGCAGGCTGGAAAAAGTTGTTTCGTAGTTTGTGGAAACACATTTGTTAAATTTGCTCCCAATTTCTCTCAAGTCGTGGTAGTTTTTCATTATAACATTAGAGGGCAGCATAAGCTTAAATACATGTTCTGTGTAACTCACTGTTCACCTTTAAGTACTCGGTATAATGTTAATCAGTTAAATCCTCAGGTAGTTTAAATAGGTTTATTATCACCAAATCTATATTTCATTAGTGATAATTATAAATAATGAAGGATAAATGATAAATGAAGTAATGTATACATGACATATCAAAACATGTAGTCTGGGCTTTACGTTATTTAAATACTTGGATGATGATTGACTTTTTATAATCTTGATAATAGAAATTTCATTTTCTTTAAATAAAAAAGGTATTTACTTAACTTTTGAAGTTGTTTCTTGAAATTGTATCCACAAATACTCGCAAAAAAGTTCTACACTGGACATGTAAATGTAACAATAACTACAATCAATTCAAACCATCACTACAAGATGGTTCCCATTTGACATGAAAGAAGCTGTCCATGATACAGAAGCTCAGGTTTCTCTCTTTTGTGCTGAACCTCCTTTGTTGTGCCGAACTGACAGAGCCGATATCTCTCCTGTCTTCTCTTTTGGGGTTTGAAATTCATCATTGTCAGTCAGTGTGTCCTGAGCATTATAGGATGAAACGTACAGTAGACACAACAACACTTACCATGCACCCACACATGTAGTTTGTCATTGGTGTTATGGTACTGTATGAAAACTTCAAAGCATGTCCAACATCACAACACCTGATACGCTGTTTCTCCAGTCATCTCCTGACAGATTCAGGTAAGTTATGGAGAGACTTTACAGATCATATTTCATGTCACAAAAACGTGCAGTGCTGCTCATCTAATAATAAATCCAAAACACATCCACATTTTCATAGTTGGTGCTCGAGGACCGACACCCTCTTTATTTGCCCGGCAGTTATTGTTTGTCTGCTGTGTGTTTCTCATGTAATAGTTTAGCTCCTCTGACAACGTGTCATTGCAACGTTAATCCTGGGGCTTATGTGGTATTTTCAGGCTTTCAGAGTCAATGTGCGAACATGAATGTGAGAGCAAAATGGACAAATAATATATAGATGACCCCGGAACTGATATCTGCAAGTCATTATTTAGGAGACATCCTTTGTTGGGGGAAAATCTCTCAACAAATGTTTTGTAATGTCTGGGTGATAAAGGAGAACACGTGGCTGCGCTCCACGTGGGATGACGAGGCAGTTTTAGTGTGAAAGTTCACCACTTTACAGGTATATGCAAATTTCTGAAGGAAATTTGGTTTTAATGGTTCAAATATTGTGTAAATAGCGTAATGACGCTACACTCAGAAAAATAAAGGTGCTAACTGGAACCAAGAATGGTTCTTCGCAGAGATGCCATAGAAGAACCACTTCTAGTTTTACAAAGAACTTTTAAGCAAGAGGTTCTTCAAGGATCCATTTCTTTAAAGGGTTTTTTAAAGACCCCACAAAAGGTGCCTCAAAAAAAGCACATCAAAAAATGGTTCCTTAAATGGTGTGCCGAAAAATAGAATAGCAGAAATAGGTAGGGATCATTTTTAAGATAGAGCTGCGCGGATCCTTCTTCATTGATAATACTACTTTATAACTGTTTAAGTATTTTTTAAGCAAAAAGGCAAACATAAGAATTTATGGATCTTGTTAAAGTAGTATAATACTTTTATTATATTTCGGTTCTGGACTCTTGGTCCGACAGAATAAAATATTACAAAATGCCACTTGGGGGAACATTTATCACTATTTTTTTTTATGTTTTATCGACCAAGTGATTAATTGAGCCAACTGAGAAATGTGCAGCTTGAACAACATCGAAAATGATGGTTAGTTGCTGCTCTAATTTTAACATTATTACCTACCACCAAACAACTCCGATAACAACGAAGAACCTTTAGTGCGGACATGAGGAAGCATTTCAGAACCATTATTTTTCAGTGTAGCTCGGCCAAAAATTCTGCAGAGAAGAGCAAACAGTAGCTGACTCAAATCAGTATTTTGGAAATCAGTCCTCTTAAAATCAAATGTACCTAAAGTGTATTCTGATGAAATGCATACAGCCCTTTAATCCCTCTATAGTCGCTCTCATATCTTCTTTTCACTCATCGATTCTCTCCTCCTCTTTAAGTCGTCTATCCTGCATCTGATTGAATTAACTTAATGCAGTTTCTGAAACTTCACAGATTTGGTCCCACTCGCATCTGTCAAACTTAATAACATCCATATGTGTGAGTCATACCTTATCTTTGATTTGTAAACCGCTGTCATACAATCACTTTACCATTCTCTCCTTGATGTTGACTTTGCCTCAGTGGACTGCACTGGCACTGGATGGGTTAAAGATAACAAGAAGCCAGAAAGCTGGTGGACTGCATTACATGTGGAAGAATATAAATAGCACTCTAAGCCGTCAAACCATCTTAGAGTTGTTTTTAGAAGCAGGCCTGTGCTTTGACGGGGGAGTTTGTATCCCCATGAAGGGGGTAAGAAGGGAGACAGAATGAAGGGGAAGATGGATAGAGGAAAGGAGACAGAGGTGGATGAGGGAAGAAGGGAATTATGAGTGACAGCTTGTTGACTTTTACAAGACGCTGAGGGCCCAGCAGGCTTAATTGGATTCACTCATGAAGTCCCCTGTGCGGTGAGTTGGTGGGGTCAGCAAGGGTCCCATCTGACGTTTGACCTGCCCGATTCCCCAAATGCACATGTCACCACCACTGACCAGTTCTGCATTGCAGCTCGACGCATAATTACATCTGAACTTGAGTTCATTTGTGCACTTTGAACTGTTTTCATACTTACGTTTGGCAGCTTCCAAAATGTTTGCAGCCGGTAAGCTTGTACATCAGCATAATATTAATTGCTTTGTTTGGGTAAATTTTCTCATATTGCTTGACTGTTTTTTTTTTATATGTGAATAATTAAACACAAATCTAATGGAGCCAAAAGTAATAAATTTTCCTGGTTGCTACGTTGGGAAAATGCCACAACAGAACCAGTTCCCTGCAGTATTTAATATCCACACATTGGTGAGAACTGTAGTTTTTATCCGTGTTGTTCACAGTGCCTTTTGTTTTGGTGAACCCTTTCTTGGTAAAGATATATCCGGCTGTTTCTGTTGGGAGTAATTAGATTTCCCTGGTGAATTCTATACTCCTGAGAAGGCCGGATGGTCTCGGCACCGAAGCTGCAATCCTAGAAGTCATGAAATTGACTCAGCAAACCATGTGTGAAATATCAACACTTTGTAAGGAGAAATATACGTACCGTGACGTTCATCCATGCTGCGCTCCCCGCGGATTTACCATGACACCTTTACTGTCCTGAAAATTATATGTCACCAGAGCGTAATAACAGTTTTTTATAGCCTTTTTTCCCCCCAATGGCCCTAATGTATTTCTTAATTAAAGCTATCATGTTCGTTTCTAGATGAAATGTAACACTTAAATCTAATCACTGCTTATCAGCCTCTTTCCTACTGTACATATAGTGTATGTGGCCATGCTTATCCATTAATTAATTCCATAAAAATCCATTATAATAAAAATGCTATAATTATAAATGATGTCGTCTGTGACATGCTGTTTCCATCAGCCTTCCATTTGAAATATTAGATCAGAGGTTTACCAGAGGGCTTCCTTTTACCATCTGGTTTGCTGTCTACCCATGACTGCCTCCTTCAGTACAGATTTGTGTCTTGGTAAAGATACAGACAGATTGCCTTTTTGTGTCTAACTTCTCTAAAATATTCTCACCTCATGTAGTGAATTATGTCTGTGAGTGTGAAATTATGATCTTATTCTTTTAGAAGCCACCGACTACCTCCACATGTTCCATTTTTTCTGGTTCACGCTTCACGGTGCACTTTAAGGTTTTATATCTAGAAAACATTAAGATTCAGGCATCAGTTCAAACCACATGGCAAGTGACCGCAGGAATTTGTATCCTGAGTGGGCTTTTATTGAACATTGTAGGTTTTGCTTCTTTGGAGATTCCATTTAAGTGAGACATAAGTGAAGGAAGCCATCTATGTTAAACAGGAACAGCGATTTTTAATCAGAGGAAAGGTTCAATGACACCACTTATCAGGTACTTACACTGATCAGGCATAAAATTCTGACCATTTGCCTAATATTGTGTTGGTGCCCCTTATTTGGTCAAAAATGCTCTGAACCATTGGGCATGGACAAGAGGACCTCTCAGGGTCTCCTATGGGGTCTGGCACCAGGACGTTGGCAGTGGATCCTTTGGGTACTCTGGCTTGTGCAGTGGGGCCTCTGTCAATCCAACTTGTTCCACTGCATCCTGTTGATGCTTGATCAGAATGGGGTCTAGGAAGTTTAGAGGTCAAATCAACATCTTGGGCCATTGTCATGTTCCTCAAGATGTTCCTGATTGGTTGATGTTGTTGCCATGTGGTGGGGTGCATTTTCCTGCGGGGGTAGGCCAGTGACATTTGGGATTGCCATTTGCATGAGGGAGTGTGTCTGTTCTGGGACAATGTTTATTTGGGTGTCTAAGTCTCATCAACACGGATGTTAAAATCCAAGGTTTTCCAGCAGAACACCACATAGTACCAATATGATCCATGTTATTCACTTCACC
>OMNN01010120.1:4298-30598 GCA_900302755.1 Chromis chromis
GTATTTACAGGCTTTAGAATTTTTGAACCACAATTTTATACATTTATGGGTCAAGATAAATCAAAAAAATGGAATATATGTAATTTAGTTTGTGTTTTTTATTTGCAGGATGATGTAGGATTCTCATCTACCCTCAACAGGCCTGGAAGGTTTCCGATAGCAGCTAACAAGATAAGGGTGAGTCTACATGTGTAGAGTCGGAGCTATAAATTCCAACATCTTTGCAAAGATTTAGAGGGCAAAGTTTTTAAAAGAAACACAATCTAGTAGATTGGTTTGATTGCAAGTTGATTATACTGCTTTAAAATTAACCCACAAAAGCCAAGGAATATAACCATATTCCTTGGTTGTAGTAACTGACGTTTTATATGACATGATAAAAGTCAGCTGATATCTTTGCAATATATTTCAATAGCAAACAGGCCCATTATTTGTGCCTTTGCATAATGTGTCGTGAATCAGTGCCCCCTGACACTTCAACAAAAGTGAGGTTCATGGTAGAGCAGCCGCTGCTCAGAGCCGCTCGGCACAAAGGTCTTTATTGGGGTCACATTCAGCTCAGCAGACCACCCAGCTGTGTGGGTGGAGACACATTCATGACTATGTACCCTGAGCTTTGCTGTGATGACAAATTAGGAAAAAATAGTCATAATTCTCTCCGACATAAATGACCTGTGGCACCTTCAATCAAAGAGTCTTCAGTCGCACTCTGCAGCTGACCTCCAGGGTGGCATCTTTGCAGAATGAATTATGGCAAACATGAAAGGCACAAAACCACAATTCAAAATGCCTTTACAGCTCCATGTAAGTGACATTAATCTCTGAGTGGGTAGCATGACCAAAAAACACTGTCTTCCTTTATGCACATCAGCTCAAAAGTAGACTTGTTCCCACTCATTGAGCTATACAGCTTCGGTCCTGCAGAGGGCAATATTTAGCAGAGAATTCTGCCTATGGAAACTTGTGGAAATGTTTCTCGGAGCTCAGTGAAGAATCAATGAGTGAAAACCACAGAGTTGGCCCAGCATCAACATGTTGAGGCTCTGGCACAGCTCTTCCTCTAATAATAAATGACTTAAGGTAAAATATTGTAATTTTTACGGTTATTCATTCCTGTCTTGAATTGAGGAAGGTTTAACTGTCACCGAGTCTTGTTCATCTTTATCATAATGTAAAAATATTACACTCACAGTGGAAGTGACTATCTCAGTTTAGGTAAACTTATTTACCTAAAACCTAAAATGGTCTTAAAAGCTTTTATCAAACAATGTTTTAATTTAACCTAAAATGTAAAACTCTTCACAAGAAATTTTCCACCTATTAAATCTACATTTGTCCACTATTTTCAGTCTGCTACAAAGTCACAGAAAGACTTAAAGACACAATGTGTGGTCTATCCACAATAGTTTTCATGCTTGAATTATCTGAGCTTTCCTATCTCTAATTCCTGTGTTCAAAACCAATTTGAAAAATGCCATATATACTCAATATTAGTTTGAACAAAAACACTTCTTGATCCTAGTGTTTAGGATTCTCACTTTTCTCTGTGGCTCTGCTGATCTGTGGCGACCTGGCAGCACTTCAGTGTGGCCATGGCTTTTAGATGTGTCTGATTGGCTTAGCTGGTCTTAGCACAAGGCTAATTGGATAAGCTGCTAATCTTCACACCATCGCTACACTGCTGGATCCTAGGTGAAGAATAGTGAATGCAATTAAACATCTATCATAGATGCCCTTATGGCAACATATCTTCAGTTAACAGGTCATGCATGAAGCAGATGGCTTGCAAATTATTATTTTTGATTTGGAGTGTTGCCATTTTGTAAAATCATCAAATAATGTGATGGGAGACACAATTATGTGTATATAAGAATTTATTTTATAGGGTTGATATTATTTAATATAACTCCAATACGAGAGCATGAAACTGATGTGCTGCACAGAGAGCTTATAGCTGTTGCTAATTTTTAACTCTTTTCCCTAGTTAGGCTTTTATATACACCGTGTAATTAAAATACACAGCTTTCATTTTCAGAAAACCACAAAGCACTACAACCATGGAAATACAATGAAATACTCAGCAAAGCAAATTTATGATGCATAGGGGGGAAAAAACTACAAGTAGCTAAAAATGGCTCTGGTTTGCCTTAAGCCAACCCTGAAGCATTGTTGTGACAGATTTTATATCTCTAATTAATTTGATTTCAGTTGGTAATGTGTTCCAGAGTTAACAGCCCTTCATGGGGAAAGCTGATTGTCCAAATTTAGAATACAATGTGGTATTTGACTGTTCCATTCAACATGGTCCTAGCTACTGTCCTTGTTACTGTCTTGTCTTTGGATATACACCAATCAGCCAATACGTTAAAACCACCTGCCTAATATTGTGTAGGTCTCTTTTGTGCCACTGACACACCTCGGACCCACCAGAGAATGGGCACAAGACCTATGGGGGTGTCCAGGACGATGGCAGCGGATCCTTTGAAACCTGTGGGTTGTCTGTGGATTTGACTTGTTTTGATGCATCCTTGGTCTCTTTGTTGTGTTTCTCAAGTTGTTCTTGCACAGTTTTTGAGGTATGGCAGGGTGCATTGTCGTGTGGAAAGATGAAACCATAGACATATATACGTAGACCCCGCATTGACTGCTGCTGCCGATTGGAGCGACGTGCCTACGCGGCGGCCATCTTGGTATAGTTCCACTCACTCTTACAGTGCATTATGTCTAAAGAGGAATGACATGTTTGCACTACAAAAGTCATAAATCGATCAATTGTCAACATATATTCACGTGGGTAGTTTGTTACAAACGTCAGACATGGAAGACAGACAGGCAGACATAAATAGAACAAAAGGACATCCAAGCATCCTGTCATAGCTACGTGTGTGACGTTTTTAACAAATCAAACCGTTTGGAAATTGATCGAAAACTTAGTGAATAATTCTACTTTAAGATTGTGGAGTACCTCTTACCTCCATAGATGTCCATGCACTCCCGCCTCTGCTAGCCCTGTACCAAGATTAGATGGCGGCGCTTTAGGCACGTCCCTCCACAGTCAATGCGACTTCTACGTATATATGTCTATGGAGGAAACGGTGTATGTGGGAAGATTCTCTGGGGTTCAACTTGAAGACTAATTTGAGAAAAAAAAGTGAGGCTCTCAAGGATTGTAATTTTCCCCAATGTGACAGTAATGCTACTGGACAGGCTTTTTGTCCATTATTTTCAGAGCCTGACTGTGTGAGTATTTAAGATGTCTGATTGTTGATGATAGTGCTTGAGTCCATACTGTCATACAATATGAAAAAGTTGAGAAGACCATGAAGTGCATAATCTGGGTAAGTGAGTATGTAGTGCCGGATTCATTTTAAACAATGAGGGTTATGTCTTTACTGTTTTTGAAATCTTCTTCACACGTTTATCAAATTTGAGTTGTTGGTCTGCAATTATGTCGAAGTACTTGAAATCATTTAGCTCCTCTATTTCTTCAGTCCGATTTCAGAATCTTCCTGTAGGCCATGGTCTGATGGGAATGTTTTGGATTTTTACTCCTATTGGATGAAGGTATTGGATGTTGTTGTGTCGGGACATAAAGCAGATACTATACGTGTTGAAAAGTCGGGTATGCACTTGGATCACCTCTGTTTACAAAGAATTTCACATGATGTAGTAGCAGTGTGCAGCTATGTTTTGCAAAACCACAAAATCAGCTCTTCATTTCACTTCATTGGCTGTTCTGAGATGAACATTCAACAGCAGTCACTGACAAAACACAGAGATGTTTATGCAGTGAAATCCATGCATGTAAAACATTGCAATCCATAACTGTGATTGCGTCTACAGCATGTTCTCAGAGATGGGTTTGTTATTACTACATGCTTGTAATCCTTCTCTAAATATTCTATTCATCACAACCACAGATTTGTTTTTCTGTTTGCAGTATAAGCTATTAATCAGTGTATGTGTTCTAGAAATGTGATATATTTCAAAAAGTATACAAATTACATACAAATGATGGGCTGCTTAGTATACTATGCCATGCTAACAGCTTGTACCAGGATGTCCTTGTCAAGCCTTTCCAGTATGGAAGGGCGGTGGTTCTTATTCCATGTCACACATTCGCTGGAGGTGTCCTTGTGAGTGTGTGTGTCAGTCCGAGTAAATTTCCTCAAGTCTAGATGTTGCTGAGACTGTTACAACAGAGACAGAGTGAGTCCTGTTGAAGACTGAGACCTAACCAGGTTGTAAATGAACAGGCTCTATGTCTTTCCAGAAACAATAAGACTAGGTGACTGGGTTATTGTATGGTATGTGCAATTGGAAATAGTAGACTGTCTATATGTTACACATCAAGGTTAGTGTATGGTGCATTCTGGAAATTGACATGGAAGACTGTCTTCACAAGCTCTGTGCTAGACTGCAAACCTCCAACAAATCATGTTATTTCATGTTATCTATGTGAAATGTAAATCTGGGGTTTTACACTGGTATAATCTCTTAACTGTGTTGAGGAGCCACTAAAGAGGAAAGAAAAAGATGAAGAAAGTGGAGAAAAACACAGTGCAAGTTGGCTGTATGGGTGTCAGCGAGTTGGATCCACCACTTTAGTCCAGACTGTCATTTGTCATGTTCCCCAGAAGATGAATCTGCTGACTTTGTAACACCATTTAGATTTTTGGCTTGGCTGAAATGTGTCTACATCCAGCATATGAATTGCCATTTATCCAAACATTCATAGTTAATTCAGGATGGATTGCAATAATTTTGGTGATATTTTTCAGCTTGCCCAATACGTATGACCAAATGTCTGCAAAACTAATGGTATTTCCATCAATCTCAGTCTTGTATTTGGAGCTAATTAGCAAATGTGAACTCCCTGCTGATGTCCGAGCCTACCTCTAAGCCTATGGAGGACACTCGTTTTGGCTGCTTATATCTCAGATGTTCTTTTTGTCACCACCCAGAGGTCATGACCATTGGTGAGAGTTGGAATGTAGATTGACCGGTAAATTGAGAACTTTGTCTGCCAGCTCAGCTCCCTCTTCACCATTCTTTTTTCACTCCCTACATGCCATATAAACACCTCTGCAAATATAATGGTAATTGCTAGTTGTTGGATTAACAATGATCAGAGCAAGTGAACTTATCGCCAAGTCCTGTAACATTCCGCACTAACATGGTGAGCATGATTAACACTATCTGTTGGCACTGTTATTATATCATGTTAGTATGCTAATGTTAGCATTAACTAACATTAGCATGCTTTTATGGCTGTAGACTTTTTGTCTTGCTGATATATTTTTATAAAAGAGTAGAGTCAGCATCCAGAAATGAGAGAGAGAACTTTTTCAGGCCTTAAGTGCTACAATATGTGTGAATGTGTATATGCAACTGACAGTGTGCCTGTCTTTTGTTTTTGTGTTAGGACATACTAGCAAACTGCAGACATAAAAATTTATGTGTGGCACCATGATTCCATTCGTGTGTTTACACTGTGTATGTGCAGAGATCATTGAGGCATTTCAGGAACATAAACCTGTCATTAATGAACACCATTAATGACGATTGTTTATGGTGCACCAGCAGCTCGCTGCAGCAAGACATTGCAAGAGAATGCAAGATGTAAGTCCAAGTTAATCAACTCCTCCACTGCTTTTCTTGGCATTGGCCAGGCCCACCACAATGCCACAGCCCCGGAGGACAGTGTAATTACAAGCTGCTATCTCGCTAAATAGGGCTCTTGCTCCAATCCAGAGCAGTGATGACATGATTAGTGTTTTCCTGCTCATCTAGGCCTTGTGAATGGGGATGATGACAGCTGTATGTGGTTGGGGAAACAGCGCTAGATTGTTCCTCAGTGCCTTTAAACATAACAACACCTACCACAGTGAAAGCTGCTCGTGTGAGCCACAGAAATGAGCATGAACAGAAGAACAGCAATCTGTCTGCATTCCTCCATTATTAAGTTGAATTTGTGGTCTTTCATATCAAAGGGCACATGATTTTGGGGGGCAAATGAAGACAAATTGTGTTGCTGTAGAGTGATGAGGGGTATCTTCGCCTCAACACTCCATAGATATAATTTATTATAACACAGACGGGATTGTGTTTACTTAGTTTATTGAAGAATATACAGTAAATTAAACACCAGGTAAGGCTCTAAAATAAATGAGAAACTGTTAAGAACTAATTCTTTAAACCAACCTGCGGATATTCTATAAATTATGGCAAATGGTATGCCCTTGATTTTACACCATCTTCAAGAAGTCAAGCATCTTACTTTGCTCTATATTTTATATCCTCTGTCCTCTTAAAACAAGCTTTTATGGAAAATTTTACGAGGCTTTCCATTAAAAGAAGACCTCAGCGCTTGAGTATCCTTGTCTCTGACACCTGTAGAAATATTAAAGAGAACTTTGCACTCCATTAAACATGAGGCCCGGTATGGAAGTGGCAGGTTCTATCATCAGAGTAAATCCTTGATGTGCAGGAAGGCCTTCAGCCAGAAAGGCCTGAGCTGGGATCTGCCACACTGTGAGTTACTGGCACTCTCCTCTGTCCTGCAGGTGTTGGTTTGTGTAACGGGGAGCTGGTGGAGGTCGCTGCAGGAGGTTCTTATAGGGAGTGAGTGATGTTCGATCTAAAGAGCATGTACGAAGAAGTCAGGAGGAAATGGTTTTGGCTTGAGCGCTGAAAGAGGCTGTTAACAGTGTGTTCCAATAATATTTCCATTAACGACTTCTCATTAAACTCGCCCTGTTTTCAGCTGCTATAAGCTCCTTGCATTACACAGGCACCATTTCACCATTTTATTAAAATATAAGGGCTGGGGGTCTCTTATAATATATAACCCTCTCTATCGCATAACTCATGCAATTTTTCTAACTCGCGCTTTCCTGGTGAGTGGATGAAATGTCTTTAAAGTGGTTTAACAGTATCAGTGTAGTGCAGAGGTATTCCATCCCATGCGAGATTTGCTCTTGTTATTTTTAAACTCCAGAGGTTACATCGATCCATAAATCACCTGGCCCACGGTGTCTAAACGTTCCGGCTCAGCCTGCCTGTCCGATGGTGGATTTATGATCCGCGGGTGTAGCAGTGAGCGCCAGCGCGGTCTCCTCTGGGCTCACTGGCGCTCTCCTGCGCACTTGTGTACATATTTAGAAAAAGTGTGGGGTAGCTGAGTGCTGCTCGGTTGTGGGTCAGACCGCCTGAGCTTTCTGTTGTGATGCTGCTGCACCTCTCTGGCTGCTTAATGAGATAACAGCAGTAAAAGTGTAAAACACATCCCTGCAGGAATCCTTTATAGGTGGGAAGAATCAACACTAAAAGACTTGGGTTCAGGACAACTAGAAGCACACAGATAATATGCAGAGCTGAAACCTGATGGAGGGCTGGGTGACTGTAGAAGCCGCGCTGTAGGGTCTTTTTTCACTCTCACATTCATCTTGTGAAACTATGTGCTTTCGACAAAGCTTGGCAAAGAGGTAAATAGCAATAAAAGGGGATTGGAGTGTACATGTTTCCCTTGCCAAGTGTTGGAAAAAAGATCTTCCCTACATTGAGCGTCTGGCAACAGATCCAGGGCTGGTGATGTCATCTCCAGGTCCACAGTTTCTGTTTGTTTCACCTCCATTATATGTGAAGGTTCAACAGACGTGAATCTCTTGTGGCTTCTAGCTTGAGACACATTTTCCCTTGTTTGGTGTCCAGTTTAAGGCTTACAAGGCTTTAAAGTTGAAAAAACAATGAAATGAAAGAGCATATACAAACTTCATGCTCATCTGTAACACGTTTCTGTTATATCATTAGCAGTCGTTGCATTCATGCCTCAGGAAATTTAGAATCGTTATACTGATGTGTTTATTACCCCAACAAGAAAAATGACGTCTTTTTCTTGACTTGCAAAGATGGCAACACTGGGAACAAAGACATGAAGTGAAGTAGAGTTTTAGACAAAAAGGATGACGGGTGACCTAAAGGTTCAGAAGTCAAGAAATCAGAGAAGGATCCAGCAGCAGTCTTTAAGCAGGATGAGTGGTTTTAGTTTTATGAATCAGGCTACTTATTGCGCTCAGAGAGACCAATGCACTATTTTGCAGTCAGAAGAACATGATCCAGATCCATGCAGTATATGCGTAATACTGCTTACAGACGGACACGACTGAAAACATAGCCTTGCCTCAGTGAGGAAAAGTTCCCCATATTTTGATGCAAAGTTGCAGTGACAGGGTACAGAGCAGTTGTGTGCTCGCATGAACTGGGGCATATTAAAAG
Organism: Chromis chromis; assembly: GCA_900302755.1. Lineage (NCBI taxonomy): Eukaryota > Metazoa > Chordata > Actinopteri > Pomacentridae > Chromis > Chromis chromis. The sequence continues at coordinate 12,576 of OMNN01010120.1, forward strand.
CAGTTGACAGTGACGGTCATGGCAGTATCTGTCTCCCTTTTTTTTGTGTGTGTGATCTGAAAAATTATCCACACTATGACTCATAAGCTGTGATACTATCTAAACAATGAGTTTTGTTTTGATTCGTCACACCCCTACTTTTGATATATATTACAGTATGCTTCCTCTGTCCAGTCTGGGGCTGTAATATCTTCATGAGAGGGTCCTGAGGATGGATTTCTGAGGTACAGTGGTTGGAACCTCAGACCTAAGAGGCAACTGATATTTTTAGCTATGCTCGCAATGTTGACAGCTTGGTTGATGGGTTGGTTGGTCCATCAGTTTTGTCCAGACTAGAATAACTGAACTCCTGTTTGATGGATTTAATTTTAAAATGCCATTCATTCACCACAGAGTGAACTGCAATCATTCTGGTGACCTGTTGGCTTTTCATTTGGCACCATCATCAGGTCCAAAATTTAGTTTGTCCAATACTTTTTTTTATAACCAAATACCTGCAAAATTATTGATATTCCAAACAGCCTCAGCTGTACTTTGTGTTAGAGGAAACTGGCAAATATGCTCACACACTGAACGATGGTGGAGAACATCTACTCTTTAACATCAGAATGCACTTATCGACAGCATTTAATGCAGTGCCTGTTACAGCCCCACAAAGCTATATCTTGTTTAAAGATAAGGATAGTTACAATTGAGTTTCCTTTTTGTGGGGCATCCTCAACAGCAAGTCATTGTACAGCCTGCCACCTCAAAAAGCACTAATTTAATGTACTGTGAAAGATTTTTAGTTTTGTAGTTTGTAATGAAAATACAAATCTGACTGAATGTTCAGTGCGATGGATTACATATCAAACATTCTAATGGATTTTCCATAAGTTCTGGTGTGAACTGAAATCAGTAGTTACCTAAAGGCTGCAGAAATGCACAGTAAAAACTACCACAATAGGAAGAAATCAGTGGAGGTCTGCATGATGATTGTATCTGGTATTTCATTCACATCACTACAATGTGTAAAACTTTCAACAACGAACTCTGCCATTGTGACTTTCAATTCCTATTGTGGAAATACAGCACATTTACAACTAATGGTGTCAGAAAGAATTTGTCCTTTGCTTTGTCTGTGTAATGTGTGAGTAAGAGGATGTATGTTTCCTGTCAGTGAAGAGTAGCCTTCTTATTTCCTGTGTGGATGTTTAAAACTTTTCTGCACAAACATTTTCATTGGCCCCAGAGCTGATTTTCACCACAAAAAGCTCAGACCTGCCAGCCAGTGTTTCCTCAGCTGGTGGATAACCTCCACTCCTCACGCATCTCTCCCTCTGCCATCTATTTCCTCCACTCTGCCTCCTACTGGCCCATCTATCAGCACTTGAATGGGCAGTCAACATGTCTGACTGTGGCACACACTCATTGCTGTGAGCTCAAGTCAAACTAAAATCAATCTAAATCAAATATGACAGGGAGAGAAAATATATTCTTAACTAATGAACCTTTTTAGCTTCTCCAGACAATTGACAGTTCACTAAACTCCTCCTCTGCAGTGATTGTGTCCAATCATAGCTGAGCGACCTTAACAGGGCTTAGCAGGCCTGTCAAGGTTTGGATTTCCCCACATGTTGAAGCAATATGTATGCGGCTATATTAAGACATGTACTCTGCGTTTAAAGAATTTAGAAAATGGGATGGTGAGTTTTTTTTCTAGCATTACAAAACAAAAAGCACAAGTTCAACAAACAGCTTAAATAGTTTAACATTTTGAAAATATACTTTATTTCTTGGTAAGTTGTGTACTTGACTACTTTTTGGTTGCAACTTCATTTATTTTCTACAGTCTACTGGATATGGACATGACCCTCCCTTTCGGTGGCTTCAAAGCCACCTAGACATCCACCTCGGTGACCTCACCTGTATGTGCGTACCTCTGGTTACGGCCAAGAGTCCCACTCCGTGGCAGGTTAGAGATGAGGAAGCCAAGGGTGAGAACAATGGTCTGAGTGTGAGTCTTTGAAGTCCCTGCATGCTCTGGAAACAGGGCAAGGAATCACCTGCCATAAAGAAGTGTGCGTAAGCGCTGAGCTATTTGTTCTGGTGCCTGGGTGGTTATGGGTCCCCAGGGAGGGCTGGCCCAGGCCCCTGTGAGATCACATCAGTGTGGATCGGCAGGAGTCCACCCGGAGGTGGAACTAATGGGCCCATGTGTTCGCAGACACTTCTAAGAGCCAGATGCTGGGAAGAGAGACGTCCATTGAGTTTTTCACAACACCTCCCCTGGAGAGAAGAGAGGGGAACCCAGTCAAGCTTCACACGCATGCTGGACATAGAAATTAGTCTATACAGATACACATACCATGTTCATTTGGTTTTGTACAGACAGGAATGCTCTCTATGACACACACACCCCTACACACACGCTCACACACACACTCACACCCCTTTAGTTTGTTGAGTCTACATGGAGACTGTTTCCACTCTCCCTCTCATTGATGCAGCACGCAAGGTGAAATAGTCTAATAAAAGGGATTCAGGGCTCACATCTATCTATTCCATATGATCTGCCTCCCCCAGTAAAAGTCACGTACAGACTCTGATGCCTGCGGTTTGCCGTATTATTGATGTAGTCTTGACCTCTCCAATCTGACGTCTTATTCAAAGTGGTTAATGATTACCATCTTTCAATGTGTTTCAGCTGTCGCACCGGTAATCCTGCCCCCCTGCCCCCCACACACACATACAGGCTTGCACTTTATCAAAAGGATTGTTCCTGTGGATGTCAAGGGCTGGACATTGTTTTGACCTCATCTATTCCGTCAACTCAGAATGGTAGGTCATTAGCTCATGTCTTAAATCTAACATAACATCCACAGCAAACTTTATACAGTGATAAGGATATATGAAGCAAAGATTAACAGCAGGATACGGGATGAAGAGAAAGTAATTGAAGACTTTTAGTGTCTTTTATAGCTAACTGTTTTCTGTATGAAGTCATATTTTAATAGTGTGTCAGCTAACCATGTTTACATCTTATTATTTATAAAGGCTTTTACTTTTATAGACTCAGAATTACAAGAAATAACTGTTATTATTATTCTAATAAATCTCAAAGAAAACACATAACCTCGCAAGAACCTATGCGGTCATATGGTTCCAGACACAATAGAAGATGAATAATAAGGTTTACAAAACAAGATATCGTGACTGGCAGGCCAATTAAAATTTCTCATACTCTGCCACATGAGCTGCAGGCTTAAGTGGTCACGCTGTAGAAAAACTCCATGTGAAGTTGAAGGGCAATGTGTCTGTCACCAGTCCTCATGCTGTCTCATCCAGTCCAAATCGGAAGACTGGCGCAGACCAGAGAACACAGATAATGCGACGCCACCCTCTTCCTTTCTCGTGTATAACATCCTCGAGTTCTGTCTGGATCACAGCAGAGATGGATCACACACATCCTCAGTAAACCCCGGAGAGTATCTGTTTGGGGGCCACCTCAGTGTCAAAGAGGGTTAGTCCAAGCCATCCTCTGAGAAACATTTGGCTGCTGAAAGTGATGGAGGCTCTCTGCATGAGGAAAAACAAGCCTGAGTGAAGGAAGATGTCAGAAAGGCCTCTGTAGAGATTGCCTAATAACAAAAACAGACATGGGAATAAGTCAGAATGACAATAAGATAGATAGAAAATGAATGTTGCTCAAATCGGATCCATTGTCCGCAACTCGTGCTTTACAAGTTGCAGGGTAAAATGCTCTTTTGATGGATATCGCAGTGTTCAGAGGAGGAATATTTAAAACTCCAGAGGCAGTAAAATCTCTTTAATTCAGCTTCAATTCTGCATTACACACTGCACTTGCATTGTTGTGGTGAAATATTCAAAGGCTTTCTTTATTTACTGAGAATTAATTCATTAATTACAAACAGGACACGTGTCTAGACACGGCTTGTTAATGTGCAGAAAGATTCTCGCCTCCTGCTGCGAGATGTACATGCATTGAGATGCACTGACACACTCTGGTAATGGGTTCGTGTCATTAGAAGAACTCGCTTTATCAACGTTTCTCTCATACACATGAAGAAGGCATAGCCGTTAAATTAGTCTGACCGTGCAGTGTTTGTTTTCTCAAGCAAAACAAATTTGGGACCTGTTGATTTAACAGCATGGCTAGTTTTGTTGTGTGTGCACGTACAAGCCTCACATTAGTCATGACCACCCTGTAATATTGTATTTCATAATCCTGATATCTTTTTTTGGTTAAAAAAAAGACATTTTCATCATGGAAAAAGGAGCTGTTGTCCAGATGGGAGCGGACATCACTAAGGAATCTTAAACATGATTGGATGAGCAGAAAGTGTGACTCAAGATCTCCGAGCTGTTTTCCTTTCCTGGCCGCAGAGGAGGAGTGTAATGCTAAGGGCTGGATGGTCTCTGCCTCTGGTCAGTGGAGACCTGTGCTTCCCCTTAGATTGGACTGGAGGAATTTTTTAATTCTTATGTTGAAAGATCCCTTACAGTCCATAACATAACTCTTTTTTTTGGAGAGACTTGACCTAGAAGCCTATTCACCTGCACTGTCTCCCCTTAAGAAAATTAATTGCTACAGTATGTGTCTTGTTTAGGAAAATTGACTCTACACTGATACACTCTTGTAACTGTTGATCATTCTTCCTTCAAAGTAGTCAAATAAAAATCCACACAATAATAAAGCAAGAATCCCAAGGTCACCAACCTGAAGGTGAATGTGTGTGCGTGTGTGTGTGTGTGTGTGATCGTTCCATGTGCAGGTATCTGTAAATGGATTTCCTCCTGGCTGGCGGTCTGACCCAGGTCCTCCTCCCGTGACCCTATGGATGATTACTGTGACTGAGACGTGTTTGATCCCTGTGTGGATGCTGGGTTTTTTGATGGCCGCACCACTTTGATGCCACGACAAGATTGAATCCAACCACCCTCTGTGAAACACACACAGGTAGACATTCACGCACACACACTGACACATTCACACAGTTGGCCAAATAGCACCAGCAGGCCTCATATCTAAACAGGAGGTGCTATTTCCTTCTCCTGTCTTTGATCCTGAGCACTGATATTTGTCGTATTTCTGACATTCTACATCCACTATTTAATACCTGTGAGGAGAAATTTGGGCTATAACCCCTAAACCTTAAAAATATTGTATTTTATTATCTACTTATTTTTTATTCATGTTGACATAGATTTGTCTTCCTCTGAGACCAATTCATTCAGTGTTTTTTTGTTCTTTAGTAATGCAGAATAGTCACGGCCTTGCTGTAAAAGAGCAGTTTTCTCCTGCGCTCTCCGCTGGTTTTTATACAACAGTTCAGTTTCCTGACTGTTTGATGTCTTCCAGCATTAATCTGAGCAAGCGAGGAGACTGATTTACTGGCAACGCAGGACCACTTTGCTTTTACTCTGCTTTTATGTCAGGTTCAGTACGATGGAACAACATACTGACTAATGACTAAAGCAGACACTAGAACTTCTAGAACGTACAGCTTGTTGAAAAGAAATTCAACAGCCTTTAGCAACAGTATATGAATACATTTTCATTGGATATGATTTACTGCTAAGGCAAAGGTTTGACATATTGAGAAATATGCTTGTGTGCTCTCCAGCAGAGAAGTGCACACATGTCTATATGGTGTTATATATATGCTAGAAGACATATTATGAGTGAAATAAGTCTCAAAAACATGAATTCATACTTTCAGGGTTTCATATGTAACAAACCTAAGGAAACAATCGTATCAGCTTGCAGGGTGGGGCTTTCTTTATCATTCTTTTTCAGATGCTTTTCCAGTTGGAACATATACGGCTGAATTACTCCAATAGTACAACTAGCAAAGCAAAGAGTAGTTTTGCAGTCATAGGTGAGCTGGTCTGCTTGAGCTGCAGTGAGTGGGGGCAGTGAGTGAAGAGAGAGGTGGGGACTTAATAGATCTGCACATTCTCAAGGAAGTAATGGTGTAGAGTCGCATCTAAAAGATTTTAAGGCTGGAACTGAATAATTTCATGGGGAAAAAAATGAAAATGTCTAACTTTGATGCACAGAAATTTTAAAGGCAATTTGGGATAATGTTGCTGGTGCTTCGAAAGACCAAATCATCAGTATATACATTTGAGATTTGCTCATAACCATCTAACAAATAGGCATAGAATGGGAATGGTACTTGACCCATATTGCTTATTTTGCCCCCACGCAATCATTATACTTTTAAAGTTTTATGAGAATGTCCAGGGGATTTTGGTTTTGCGGGGAAAGTTATTAATACCCTTGCTGAACTAAGGGGGGTACTTTCTTCTAAGGAAAAAACAAAAAGGTCCTCTTTCAGTACATTACTGTAAACTGGCACCAAATGTCAGTATTTTTATGAAAACATGCAGGCACTCGAAACAGAGTCTTGCAGCCAATTTGCCTTACCAGAGTCCCTACTTTATGTCCACTTGTAAAAGAAAAAAAGACGGACAGTGCTGACAATGTGGACAGCAGGCGAAAGCAAATCAGAGAGCTCATTAATTGAATTTACACATTACTATAATTGAATAATAACGATAATACATATCACACTGACACAACACTGCATGGAATAAATACATAATTCCTGCTTTTTAAGGGGCATTTTTCCGTCTTCAAAACTTCACTCATAACTCACAGATCTAGTGGATGCAAACACTCTGGCTAGAATCAAGCAGTAGCAGCAGGCGTATGGACAATGGCAGTACAGAGTTTTGTCACACTGCCAGCACATTTGTCAGGACTGGCAGACTGAAAAGACAGCATGTATGGGCTGCTTTAAATTAAGCAGTGTAGTCACTGATTAATGGTGAAAATAAACAATTGGCATGTGTGTCTTTAATTGTCAGTAGTCATTGAGTTCACCAATTGGTACATTCCTATATTATATTTTGTTTAATCTGTGTAAAAACAGAAGTGTTTAGGCAACACTTGTCAGGAATCAGGTGAGACTCAGGAAACTTACTGTACCTGCTAAAACCTTATTCAGACCAACACAGTGACCCACTGTCTGTGTTCGACAACCCACTGGGATTGACTACTGCATGAATGGGGTCTTTGACATGGTTTGCTATATAGGAATCTGATTGCCTGAGGTGCGCAGGTGTGACTGACTACAAATATACTTAACTTTACACAGTCAACTCTGGATTGATTAGAAGTGTATGTTTCGACCAGAAGGACAACAACAACGATGATGGAAAACTGGCTCTGGGCCCATTGTTTAATTGTCAGATGTAACGCTCAGATGGTCAGTATGTGTAAATGCTGTTGCAAATCCAGGTATACCTGCGTCTTGTAAGTGGCAATGACATTGGTTAACATTCTCTCCACAAGAAATACCCAAAACAAGGCATCCAGTCAGGCACAGGAGGTAAAATGGAGGTAAAGCTGATGTTTGTGTCTATACTCCCTAAATTATATGACACATGTTTGCAATTGTAACGAATGGAGGGAGGAAAGCTTGATCTTGGGAACAAGTTTCCATCCAAGTAGGTATGTCAGGTGTGTTTTAACAGTGGTCGCTTCCTGTATGAAGGCAATATAAGTAAACATAGCCTAGGTTTGCTATGTGTTCCCTGTCAATAGATCTACAGACTTATTAAAGTTTCTTAATTGATGTAAAGACATAATTTTCACACAGAATATTTTGTTCACGTAATCCTGCTAGAACCGTTCAAAATGCGGACTTTTTTGCTCTTCTGCGTTGTCACATTGTCTGAAACCCCATTTACTTTACTTTCAGAGGTTTTCACTGTACATCTGCTGATATTCTGGAAATTTCCCATGGTAAAAATATTGCCTAAAATTTCCAGATGTTGTGACCATTGAGTCAAATATAAATTGTTACACAATTTACAACAATCTAAGGAATCTTTTAAGACTCTCATTTATGAGAGAAAAGGTTTCACATTTACCTTGCAGCCACTCTGGAAACTAAAGTAAGACGTCCTGAGAGTTATGCGTCTACCTCGTCACCTGATCGGTTTTTCCAACACTAAATCTGAACATAGGTCAGCGCTCTGTTTTCCTACATTTCTGTCTCACATTCGACCCAGAACTGTCTGGTAGCTTCTCAGAGCTCCATGGATGGCCAAGAGCAAAGAAGGAGAAATGGCGATATAGAAAGCGATTGTGAAATGTGGGAGCGAGGAGTGTTTGGCAGGGCTCATCTTGTTTGCTCAGTAAACCCCCGAGGCCTGTGTTTTTTCGCCGAGGGAAATGCCCGCATTGTTGGACCTGGAGACCGTGGTTACGGGCCAGACCGGGGCCCAGCCAGGCAGGTTGGGACAAACAACAAGATGAAGGTCAGCTAATATAGCAGTTAATTCCACTTCCTGGTCCCCATGACACCCAGGCAGGGTTTATTTGAAGATCCCAGAGCCTGAAGTCACTCTGCACTTTGTTTAGTCCATGAGCATTTTTGGTGCGAGCCAACACTTTCAGATATTAATGTATTCGGATGAGAAGGAAGGGAGGGTGGAAACAGAAAGGAAAAGGGGATGCAGCCAAGTAATGAGGAGGAAAGCCAGATTTTTACACATCTCGCTGTCTTTTTTCCAGATTTTTTCTTTTTTTTTTTCTTTTGTAAGAATATTTTATTATATTTTTGCCTTTATTTGATGGTGACAGTAAAATATGGGGACAGAGGGCAGGGGGTAGCATGTGGTAGAGGTCCAGGCCAGCCTGTATTTGCACCAGGGACTCACTGCTGAAGGCATTTGCACTCATGTCATATGTGTTGTAACTCAGCTGTTGGGTCATCATATTTCTTTTTTCATAATGGAAGTTTTACATCTAAAGAGAAAATCTTTCCTTTTCACATAAACTAACTATAAGAAGCATAAACAATCAACTTAAGGTTTACTGATATTATATCCCAACTGGATTACTGATTACTGGATTACATTTTTGAGGCTGCTGTTGATATCGGCCAGTAGTAGTTTTTTTAAAACATGAACAAATAATCTTTTGCTTTTTAGACCAAAATACATACTGAGAAGGACATTTTACAGTATAGAAATTAACTTGTCAGTGCTTTCGTATGCACGCATACATCTTCAACACACTGATATCGATTAGCACTAATATCATAAACTGATGAAGCACAGCAAATGTATCCAGACAGTCCTGAGTGTTTCTCCACAACAAGACGTGCCAAAGTAATTCAGTAATCCTCTGCTTTGTCATTCTACACCAGCTTATATAACCTTCCCAGTTCATGTCATGAATTTTCTTGAAAACTTCCGTTAAGTTCACGTGACCTTGTGAAGTACTAAAGCTCTACTCTGAATACTTTTAAATGGAATGCCACAAGAGTTATCAATTAGAATTGATAATTGATTTTTGTGACATAATTTCAGAAGCTGACAAAGAACAACTAATTAAACCAAACAGCCCTAATATCCCTGTTTCGTTTGTTTGTTTGTTTTGCACTTTTAAAGTTGTAATTCTTAAGATTACATTACTGCTCTTCATGTTACTGCTTCACAGTACAATCCATCATTTGTGTTTCTAGTTGATTTCTTTAAATGTGAATTAGCAGCAGTGTGAAATGGTAGGTTTATATTATTGATAGTTTAACGCAGCTCTGATGTAGTTTAGTTGTATTTTTATTGGTTTTTATTTGAAAGAGATGATGCAGTTTATGATTGTTCCAATACAGGGCATGAAGCTGATGTGCTGCACAGAGATTTTACAGCTATTGCTAATTCCTAACTCTTGTGCCTAGTTGAGCTTTTAAGATACACAAAACAATTAAAATACAAAGCTTTCATTCTCATAAAACCATGATGCACGAAAGATATAAAAGTACAAAGAGATATTTATAACAAAATACCTTAAATGTGATGAGTAAGGGCGAAAAAAACCTACAATTATGACTACAGCTCTGGTTTGCCTTTTGCCAGCCCTTTGTTGTGAAACACTTTATATCTGTAATTAATTTGATTTCGGTTGTTAATGTGTTCCAGAGTTGACAACCCTGAGTGGAGAAAACTCGTTGTCCAAATTTAGATCTATGATGTGGTCTTTTACCGTTCCTTTCACTATGTTTTACTCTGTTATTGTCGTGTCTTTAGACATACGTGGAAAGAGGCTCTGAGGCTAAGCTGTTGATACATTTAAATAGAAATTGCTGAAGCTCTCATAGCTAAGTAAATTGGCAGTGATGCCACCTAGCAAGCTTTTTGTTCATTACTTTCAGATCCTGATTGTAAAAGGAAGTTAGCTGTCTGATTGTTGACTGGTGATGTTAAAACCCTTTTGTCGTACAATATGAAAAATCAGAGAAAATCAGTGCACATATAACTGGGCTGCCTGTGTGTGTATGTAGTGCCTGATAGCTTTCAGAGAATGATCAGTACACAATGAGCCTGATACTGCACAGTAATGACAGACTTTGTCACTAAAAATACAAAATTAGAAGGAATTACTGAATATAAATAAAAGCTGACTATAAGCAGAGTCTTAAATGGGGACGGCTTTCTGTTAAGTTTTGGTTTAAACAGGAAAAGAAGTCAAAGTTCTTTTAGTGTCTGTTGAAAAGTGTTTGGTGTCCTCTTGTCCCTGTTAAAACCGGGGGGACAGGGTGCTACTGTGAGGCAACTGAAGGACTCTCAACATGGCACAGACTCCAGTGAGACCTATCCACTCTGGCTTCCTCTGGACCCGGCAGTGTGCGTGAATAGACATTAAAAAGAGCTAGTTTATGAGCTGATTGTCTTACTGATCATTTAACTTGGACCTTGAGAATGCAGGAGGGGGGTGGGATGGGTGAAAAATATAGCACACACCATCCAAAAGCCAAGTGGCTTAATCCTGTATGGAAATGGTAATGAGAAAAAAAAGAGGACTAACTCTGTCTGTGTGCGCTCTCCTATCCAGGATGGGATCGAGGCCTCTCTAGTGGGGCTTCTCCAGGATGCATAAGAAGAGCCTTTGTGCTCCAATCTAGTAAGCCAGAAATACAGCTTTTGAACCATGTGCATTGAAATAAAAGACAGAAATGGAGAGGCAGTTTGGGCGGGAGTGAATGAGTGAGTGGAGGGGTGAGGGGTGGGGAGGCCTTTAAAGATGTTAGTGTCAAAAGCAGAGGGTGTAATGCCCTGTGTGTCTACGCATGTGTGTGAGCGCACATATATGTTTTTTTGTAGTGCGTGTTTGCCTGTGCGTGACCATGTATGTGTGTGTGTTTGCTGGTCACACACTGGGCTGATATCAAGTAGCTCTTTAAGCCCTGCTTCCATCTCCAAAGGTGCTTCATTCTTTGTCTCATGGAGCCTCATTCCCCCATTCTGCTGCTGCCTGACTGGCAATGAAGGCTGGGAAGTAAAAGAGCGACCAGTCAAATAGGTGACAAGTGAAAGACATTTAGCAGGGAACCATTTTGGTGTCTCACATTAGCCCACTATTTTTTTTTTCAAAAATATTTTAATTCTATTCATTGTTTATTTGATAAGTTCTGAGAATATTCATGTGCATTTGCATAATTATAAGTTAAAATTCGCTGTGCATTTGTAAATTATGTGATTTTTCTACCTTGCAAGAAGCAAAGTAAATAGGGCTTGGAAATACATTCAGTCAGCTGAGAAAACACAGTGTTATATTGTTCTGTGTTTATTCGGGTGCTTAGGAGCAAACAAAACAGCATCTGTGGTGCAGCTCTAGTTTTACAGAGGGTTAAGAAGAAGGAGCGGGAGGCCAAGTGGGTTTCAGCAAAACAAAAGACTGTGATTGCATATAGTTTTCCAGCTCAGAGACGGGTAGCAGAGATCTCCTGCATAAAATCAGACGTGATTGAAATGATTGAGGCTCCCTGGCTAAAATGAAATGTGGTGGATGTGACTTTCCTGGAGGTGCAGAGACTAGAAATGATGGCTGTAAATGTTTGTAGCTGCTGAATGATGCAAATCAGTTTCTGTGATCCTCTGGTGTCTAATCCACTTAAGTATCAGAGGCCTCTCTACTCAAACTCATTTTGATAGATCTCTGTAATTAATAACGAGTTTTCTCCTGTGCGCTATCGCCAAACACCCATCAGAGTCTTTAAAACATTGTTCATTTACACTGCAGTTAATGAATGTCTTGTCAATACACTGTAATTACTTGCTAATTAGATTGTTATTAGACAGTTTGAATACCCCTTTCTCTCGTTTCCTTTTAAATTGAATTCACTGTCATGCCTGTTGATGAATAGTCTGTGAATGGGATTAAGGCCGCCTGTGAGGCTTCCTGTACCACAATGGTGGTCATTTTATTCAATACATTTTAAAAGCTTTAGATATGTCCACAGATGTCTGAATTCATGGACTAAACTTGATGTAAGACATCGTTTTTACATTTAAAAGGGAGGGATTGTCAGCACTTTGTAGAGTAGAATCATGTAGAGTGCTTAGAGTTTGTAGAATACACCGTTTAGACATTTTCTTTCTTAGTTGGTTCACTGATTTGAGGCCACTTGGGTCTAAGGACCTTTGAGCACACTGTCAGTGTCCCCACAGAGTTATAAAATGCAGCTACACGCATGAAAGTCACATAATCCCTGATGTGATGTTGTTTCAGCATTGCAGAAAACCGCAGCGGCCTCATAACACTTACCTTTCTGGGAAAAACAAGGGGGCAAGGAACAATAAGGAAACGGCAGTAAATTTAAATCCTCTGACTGTTTTTATGGGCTCAGTCTGATAAAGAAATCAGGGTCTTTTCCAGCCTGTCATCATCAGCACACATATAGAGAACATGTCATGGGAGTTTAAGCCATTTCACTCAACCACTTGCTGTTTCCATTTCCTGGCAGCTGTCAGCCCAGCACACAATTGAAGGGCAGAGGGCCACCCTGCCACCAAAGCTAGGACAACCTCAGCATGTCGCGCTGTCAGAGCCACCCTGCCTCGCTTTGTTTTCCAAGGAGGACAATGGCAGCAGTGTGACAGGGGGATTCCTCTGTGTGGAAAGTTCCAAGTTGGTGCTGATGATGGAAACCTAACCCTTACATTCAGCCCACTTTGAGTAACATGAATGCCAAAACCTGCGCTCACATCATGTCTGTGTGTTTGTTGTTCCAGCTTCATCTTTGCGCATACTGAGAGGGAAGTTCACACACATCCAGATCTCTTTTCAACTCTCCCATCCCGCCCAAATCATGAGAGAAATCGGAGTCCCACAGCGATCTTGTGCAACACTCGGGCTTCATAAGCTGAACTGAGATTGTTCTTGTCTTGCACGTCGTTGTGACGTTATTGTCAGAGAAACCAGAGGGCTTGAACAGTCACATTAAACATATCTATAACAGCAAAACCTATTGGACCTCGTTCATACATTCAGATGCATTCCTTCATCCCTCACTTTCTCTCCTTTTACCAATAGTTAGTGGTTATGAGGCTAGTGATCACGGTGGCCTCATATTAATGGAGAACACAGCTTAAACTTTCAGCACTGCCTGTATAAATTGGTTGGCCCCTTTGGAGTGTTTTGCGCTGGGCATTGCAAGAGCAGTATATCAATACCCCGTCCACGAGCCAAGACAGATGGAGTCTCGTTTGGAGCAGGTTCAGAATTGTGGTTTTTTGTGTAAAACTCCCAAAGGAATAACTTAAGGGTTTCCACTGATTCCAAAACCTCCCCGCTACAACAATAACATCTGCGGTTTGGATCAGACATGTTGGTGATATCACCCTTTTAGTAATATGCCTGCATTATAGCAATCTTACAGCCAGTCCTTATTGTCTGTGAAGTTTATGGAGGCATGGGATCCAACACAAATGATGATCTGCACTGCAGGACATGGTTGAAGTTCTTTGGCACCAGCTGATGTTTAAATTCATTTGCTGCTAATGCTTTTCTACTGGCTTCACATTTTTATGTCACACTCACTTCCCTTTAGAGAATTCACATATTTATTATTATTAAGTAATGTTACAACAGGATAATATTCCATCAAAGTCCAAATTCTGTGTTATTTTCACAAGAGTGCTCTTATTGTTGCAGTGTGCAGCATAAAAGTGCTCCTTGACCCTGCTGTGCTGTGTTTATCAGCTACACTCCAGCATGTTGCTTTTCAGCAGAGAAAATGTGATAACACTTTACAGCTTGTAAATTACAGTTTGAATATTTTTTATATTTTATATAAATGTATACTTACCGGGTCCTTATTGTTAAATGAGGGGACATCAAAGTTGTGTTTGGGAACTCAGTAATGCTGTAGGAGCTTTTTAAATTACCTAGTAAATTCAGCGTAATAGCATAGATACGAGGGTAATGTTACAGGAGAAATGCTTCCAATGCTCTTGCTTTTTTTTTTTTTTAACATGGTCTCATTTAACTTCAATGCACTTGGTCTCAGTGACTAACACCCCTGACCTTGGCATGGGAGACTGGTGTCCAGTGAGGACCCTTAGGCAAAGCCCTTAATGCTGCCCTGCGTACCTATGTACGTCGCTTTGGATAAAAGCGTCTGCTAAATGAAATTGTAGAACTATCCTTTTCAGCAGAGGGGCAAATCTTGAGCTTCACGATATTCCTCAACAGCATGGATGAGTTCATCATCACTCCGAAAATGGTCCCACAAGTGGGATTTTAGTTTGGGAAACAGAAGTCAGATGGTGCCAGGGTGGGTGAGTAAGGTGCATGGGGCAACAGTTCAAAGCCACATTTGGCTGCTTCTGCTACCTGTGCTGTGTGGATGTGCTCAATGAAACGACAGCACGGCATCTCAAAGCTTTCCTCTCCTTTTTTGTTTGATTGCTTCAAACATTTCAGTTTTTGTGAACAGTGATATAAGGCTTTATAGTGTACAGTTATGCCCCAAAATGGGAATTATGCTTCTTGTTTCCGGGTGAGGCCGAGAACTTTTTGAGAGCCCTTGTATCATGAAAGAAAGGCAAATTTTGTGAGGCTATGGGAAGAAGGCCAATGTGATCCGCTGGTCAGTGTTCTGCTGGGAAACCTTAGGTCTTGCATTCATGTTGATGTTTCTTCAACATGTAGCATCTGAACATTGTTGCAGACCATGTCCATGCCTTCATGGCAGCAGTATTCCTTGATGGCAGTGGCCTCTTTCAGCAGGAAAACGCTTCCTGCCACATTGCAAATATTGTTCAGGAATGATTTGAGGAACATGACAAAGAGTTCAGGGTATTGATTGGCCTGGAAAATTCCCCAGATCTCAATCTGATTGAGCATTTGTGGGATGTGGTGGAACAACAGGTCCGATCCAGGATACCACAGGAAAAAAAGCTCATCTACTTGTTCTTCTCTAACTTCAGCACTGATCGTTAGATTAATCTAAAATTGTATCCCACTATTGCATCTCTGCTCCCCAGTATTATATAATTATTTGAAAATCAGTGGTGGCCTAGTGGTTTGTGAAGCGAACTTGTAACCGGTGGGTCGCCGGTTCGAGCCCCCGAACTGGCAAGAGGTTGAGGTGGGAAAGAGAGAGTGACTGCTTGTCCCAGTCACCACCACTGTGGGCCCTTGAGCAACACCCTTAACCCCTGACTGCTCCCCGGACGCTGCTCCTAGTATGTATAGTTAAGGTTAACTTTGAATGGGATGGGTCAAATACAGAGAAGGAATTTCCCCAAGGGGATCAATAAAGGTTAGATTATTATTATTATAATTATTATTATTATTATAGCTGTTGCTATAAAGGCACATCTTTCATGTTTTGTTCTTTAACATAAACCCCCCTTAAACTCAAGTCCTCTTACTTCCAAACCTCTTGTCCTCCTCCCTGCATGTAATAAGTATTTTATTGATACCTCATGTGTACTAAATAATTATGCTGTAATTTGTGGGCTGTAATCTAGTGTTACCAGGGTGGGGAAATCTTGCACAATATTATGTTTTGCAGGATTTTCTGTAAGTCATTATTTTGAGCAGATCTAGCATTATTTCTTATGTTGGTGGCTTCTTATGTTGTGCAAGCAGAATTTCATATTACAAAGTAGCTAGCATTTACAACTGAGATTGTATTACAGCATACTGAGTTGGTGCATAGAAATGTTTGCATCTGGTGTGTTGCAATAGAGAGGAAATAAGCACTAAAAGTATAATTTCAGTTGGGATCATCCTCATTTTGCATTTTTACACAGCTTTATTTCAGATGAATTAATGTTCAGTTCTATCAGGCTGTTCAATAGCAAAACACTTACCAATACTTTTCATTACAGCCATCTACATCAATGCAAAAGTAGAAAAGAAAAGATCAACAGTAAACACCACAAAAGCCACATTGTTTCATATGTCATTAAATATATTCATTTGTGATAAACATAATATATTAGTATTACAAGACATTACACAACCATTTGCCATGGACACTGCTAAACAACATTTACAAGCCAATGTAGAAACATGGGCAGATAATTATTCAGATATAATATTTATGGAGAACAAAAGTCTGGTAGGGAGTACCTTTCTGCAAACGCCTGCAAAGAAGTTGAAATGTGTCGGTACAGTTGTGTTGGCAGTGACGTTGTAAGCACTTTGTAATCATCAGACACATACAGTATGATGCACAGAGTACTGAGGTGTACCCGTGTATTTATGCGTGTGTGTGTTAGTGTGTTTGTATGTATACGAATATGGCTCTGCATATGTGTTCCGCTTGTGTGTCTGTGTAAACACAGTAATAGTTTATCTGTGTGTGTGTGTGTGTGTGTGTGTGTGTGTGTGTGTGTGTGAGAGAGTGTGTGATCCTCTGGGTGCACATATTCAGGTAAACATGAGAAATTTGTCTCACATTCATTTATTTGTCTTTCCTTTTATTAAGCCTCTAGTATTTAAAACTCTGGTTAAGTTCACATGGAGATAGATCTAGTTAATGTTTTAACAAAAAAAAGTAATACTATACAGCTATATAACACGTAGACAATCAGTCATGCCTTTTTGTCGAGTACCAAGTCTTGATAATGAAGTCCAGTCCTCAAAAAGGCGCTTTGAGGTGACGAACATTTGACACAGCGTGCTGAATGCACTGTACAATAAACATCTGTGATATTTTATCACTCCACAGGTTATTTTCTCACAACACTGAATACTGCATACAAATTAAATGTGTACATAATTCACAATCATTATTAGCCAGTCAGCTACAGTAAATAGTGAGCATGCAGTATGTCAGTGGTATGAGGTTTGCTTGCTTGATAGGTCGATATTCTCTTTTTTAATGAAGTGAAGTGATTCACTTCCTCAGTTCTGTCACTTGTAAATGTTTGGGACATCCAGCATACATTTAGTCTTTTATTAGAGAATAAACACTAAACTCTGACACGTCTGTAGTTGTGACAAGTGAACAGGGTTGTTACAGTCCAACAGAAACATCAGTCTATAAAGTCATCAGTGAGACAAACAGAGTTTGAACTAGCTATTAGGGCTGAACAAAGCAGTTTTTCAAATTTGCGTAGTTTTCCTTGCATGACAGACACAATGTCACATGATTGAAAGACCCCTCTGGTGATAGCACTTTATTTAACTTGATAGCATGTGCATATGATGTTTTTATATGCTAGAAGACAGACCATGACCAAAATAAGCAGTTGACACCATGGCTGGGCATTTCCATCTTGAAACTGCAGTGACTTCTTGGGTTTTACATGTAACAATTTTAAGGAACCAATCCTGTCAACTTGCAACGTGAAGCTTTCCCTATCTATTTTTATTATTACAGTTTCTAGTTTGAACACGTATGTCTGAATTGGCGAGTGCTACAACTTGCTATTGTGTAGGCGTAGAGTAGTTTTACAATGTTTAAGCAGAGCTGCTGGTGTGCTTGAGCTTCAGCTAGTAGCTAGGGGTTAGAGGAGAGGAAGGCAGGGACTCTATAGATCTACACATTGTAGTGGAAACAATGGTATAGGGTTGCATCTAAGCCATTTTAACACAGGAAGGGATTATTTTCATGGAAAAAAATTCTAAATATGTAATTTTGATACCCAGAGATCAGTTTTAAGGGGTTAAATCAACAGCGGGAGGGGGATTTAAAATCTATTAT